>PVJH01002610.1:0-163763 GCA_004026705.1 Nesogale talazaci | reverse complement strand
AAAAAACCCTCCCCTTTCCCTCCCCCCCCCTTTTTAAAAAAATTGATCATTTTATTGGGGGGGCCCTACAACTCCCATCACAATCCCCAACAACATCAGTTGTATTCAGGCCACTTTTGCACACCCATTGCCATCATCACTCTCAAAACATTCTCCCTCCCTCCAGGCCCCCATTATCTGCCCCCTATATTACCCTTCCCCCCCCCTTCCCCTTCTTCTTATAGTTGTTTCCCATAGTGTTTGATATGTGTATTATGTTTTGCTCTGTTCCTAGGTATTTCCTCAATTTTGTGGCTAATGTAATGGTATTGATTACCTAATTTTCTTTTCAGGGCTCTCTTTGTTATAGTAAAGGAAACAAACTGAGTTTTATATGTTGATATTTTACTCTGTCACTTTGCTGCAATTTCAATTCCACCACTTTTTTTTTCTGACTGCAACTAACTTTCTATGTATAGATTCTAACATCTACATATAGATAAAATATGACTTTTTTGCCAATATGAATGCTTTTACTTACTCTTTACCATCTTATAATCTGGAAAAACCTTCAAGTACAACATTGAATTAAAAGTAGAGATAAAATCCATCCTTGTGCTTCTGTTTCATTAGGGAAAATCTTTAGTTTCTCTCCATTCAGAATAGTGTAGCAACGATGAAACATGCAACTTTCCTCTAGTTCTTAGATGATTTCTCTCCCACCCACCCCCCACCATGATCCCAATTCTACCTTAATCCAGAGGATGTACACTGGTACAGATAACCAGAAGCATGGGGAATCCAGGACAGATGATCCCTTTTGGACCAGTGGTGAGAGTGACAATATCAGGAGGGTGGAGCGAAGACAGGGTAAAAAGGGGGAACCAATTATAAGGATCTATATATAATCTCCTCTCTGAGGTATGAACATCAAGGACGTGGCTGAAGGGAGACATTGACATATGACAAAATAATAATAATTTATAAATTACCAAGGTTTTTGAGGGAGAGGAACCAGGGAGGGAAGGAAAAAATGAGGAGCTGATACCAAAGGCTTAAGTGGAAAGTAAATATTTTGAGAATGATGAGGGCAACAAATGTACACATGTGCTTGACATACAATAGATGGATATAAGGGTTGTGACAAGAGTTGTATGCACCCTCAATGAAATGATTTTTTAAAAGAGTAATATTGTCTTTGGTTTTGTATATATACCTTTTATTATGTTGAGAGATTTCTCATTTATTCCAATATTTTCTGTGCTTTTATCAGAAGTTTTGGGATTTTATCAAATGCATCTCTGTCAGTTAATAAAATCATGTTATTCTTCTTTTAGCTTTATTTAAGTGATGGGTCAAATTTATGACTTTGCTAATATAGAGTCATCTTTGCAACTTTCTTGTGAAGCCCACTGATTGTTTTGTTTGCTTTCATTTTAATTGATAAATTGTTCTATTCAGTGTCAGAGTTTGATAAGAATATCTGATCCTATCTTCATTAGGAATATAGGTCATAACTTTATTTTATATTTATGCAGTTCCCTGTTTTGGTAACACAAAAGGAATTCCGGTGTTTTTCATCATTCTGAACTCAGTGTGCTTTGCATGAATTACTGCCAGCTGCTCTGTATGCAATTCACCGGAATGTGTCCTATATTGTTCTTCTTGTTACAGAGCTCTTTATGTATCCTGTACCTCTTCTTATCTACATGAAATTGGCTCCATTTTATCATTTTCTATAAAGAATGAAGTTTCAATTTATATCTGAATTGCATTGAATGTATATATTGCTTTGGTTAGTATTCACATTTTCTTGATATTTAACCTTCCTATCCATTAAAATGGATACTCGTCCATTGATGCAAGTCTCTTTTGGTTTCTTGCTATAATGTTCTATAGTTTTCCTTATACAGGCCTGTCTTTCTGGTTAGGTTTATTCCTACGTATTTCTTTTATTGTATTTTGTGTTGTATAGTATTTTGTTTTTTTTCCTCTGGTAAGTAAACAATTTAAACAAGTTATAATGGCATATATTCCACATGATCAAACAATTTTAGCTATTCAATCATATAATGAAGAGCTATGCAATCATTACAATCAATTACTTCTTGTACACAATATCATTAATACCTCATTCCCTCCCAACTCACATGCCATTCACCTAGATAACTATTGAGCCAGTTATTGGTGCCATAGTTTTACCTATCTTCTACTTCATATACAGAAAATCATACAAACAATCAAGCAGGGGGTAAAACAAAAGAAAGAAAAGAAGTCAAAAGAAAGCTAAAAAATATTAAAAACTGAAGCAACTTAGAAATGAGTCAAAAGGGATATCAAACAATAAAGTATTACACTTTAACCTAACTATATCTGCCATAATTCATTTTGCAATGTTTTCTGTCTGATAGGAAGGCTGTGCCCATCCCTGGACTATGGGAAAAGGGAATACTCTGGAGGCTTGATCCATATGCAAATGAATTGGGGGCCTCCACTGTCATCCAGAGTATATTGCAAACCAGGTTTTCATAAGTTAAGCTATGGCACCATGTCCTTATTTGGATTTGGATTTCATTATTTATATTTTTGGATTACAAATCAGTGTGCTTCCAAGTAGATTTGGTGGAGGCATCACTTCGATGGCTGTTTGCTTGGAGACAAGTTTAATACTACAGATGCTCTTTTTCGTGATAGCGAGACACTGTCTGCTTTTTCCACCCTCCTTGGCTATAGGAGCTCTATCTTCAGTGAGCTCAGCAGGAGGACAAGTTTGCCGAAAGGACATGTCATAGTAACAAAGTAGTCTAAGAACTGGGTCTAGAATTAACTGCAAACCCCAAATCCATTTATATTTATAGTTTATGTATGATTACAGCTTATTTTAGGGATATCATTCTTGATGTCTTTTTCATAATTCTCTTCATTGATATACAGGATTCTGATTGCTTACACTGGCTATTACTATATCCTGATGCAACAATGCATTTCTCAATTGCTTAAAATATTTTGGGGGGCATCTTTTAGGTTTTATAAATATAAAACCAGGTCAACTGCAAAAAGTTAGAATTGTACTTTTTCTTTGTCCAATTGCATTCTACTGGTTTATTTTTGTTGTCTAATAGTTCCAGAAGAAACTTTCAGCATGAAGTTGAATAAGAGTTGTGATAAAGGGCATCCTTGTCTGCTTCCTAACTGTTGGGAATATTTTTTTTCAGATTTTTCCCTATTTAGTGAAATGTAAGCTGTTGGTTTTCTTTTTTATGCTTCTTAAATTGTGTGGAGGAATTTACCTAATGCCCTTTCTTAGTCTCTTGAGCTTTATTATCAGTAACGGATGTCAAATATTGTAAATTCTGTAGCTATATCTATTGATATCATCATGTTTGTCATTTTTTGACTTATTTAAGTGGTTGGTTATTCTTATTGATTCCCTAATGTTGAACAAACTTTGTGTAATTTGTATGATTCTCACTTTATCATGTATTTTTTTTTCAAAACATAGTGTTGGATTCTATTGGTGAGGATTTTGGTTAAGACTATTATTTCTCTGTTCCTGAGGGAAATTGATCTGTAATTATATGTCCTCGTGGGGTCCTTACCTGATTTTAGTATCAGAGTTATGCTTACTTCATAAAACAAGTTTGCTGTACTTTCCTATACTCTGGAATAGTCTATGGAGAAGTGATGAGAATTCTTCTCTAAATGCTTGGTATAATTTCTTATTAAACTATCTGCTCCTGAGTTTTATATGGTTGAAAGTATTTTGAAAACCTATTCTATATTTTCCTTTTTAATGGATGTTTATATTTTCTATATCAGCCTGCATTAATTTCTGTAGCTGGTCTGTTCCTAGAAATTTTTTTTTATTTCTTCTTGTTCTAAGAAAAAAGATGCCTTAAGGTATCGATTCTTTATTCCTCCTCTTTTTTTATATTGTGCACTGACTTCTATAAATTGCTCTTGATAATGCTTTTGCTGTGTCATAAAGCTTTTGGTCTGTTATTTCATTATCATTTATTAGAAGGAAGAGAGTGTATATTCCAAAAGTGTAAATGTCTTGCTTTTCATGAAAACAGTTATTTTTACTATGATCAAAAATTACAAGAAAATATAAGAGAAGTATCTATAGTATGTATAACATCTCTAGTCATGAATTTCAGCTACAAGAATTGCCCAACTATTTTGTTTTACTAAAGCAAAACTCTTTTTCACAGAAGTAAGTACATAATAAAGAATGGAAGCGTTTCATACTGCATGTTTATCTGTACCATTCAGATGGAGAGTTTATAGCACTGTCGACAGTTGTATTAGTCTGGATCGACTAAAGAACCCAATTCAATGATCCTCATGTATTTGTAAGAGATAACTTTATATATAAAAGCAATTGTCTATTGAGAAAACATCCCAGCCCAGTCCAGTCAGGCTCAACTACATGCATTTAATATTCGTTCATATTTTGAGATTAGTCCATATGTTTGTCATTAGACTCTCACAGCCATGCCTTGCTGCTGAAAGCAGATCGCAGGTGAGTGGCAGAAAGCCTGTGGGTTCAGTGTTGGTGGAAGCTTCTCAATGCTAGTGTGCATCTCTGCAGGGTTCCCCCAGCGCCCCGGATCTGGCTGCACCCAGCACTGCAGAGCTCAGCACTGATTTTGGCCTGGGTGTTTAGTGAAGATTTCTCTGTACGCTAATCACATCTATGGCCATTTGGGAATGTTCTTTAATGCCTTTGCTGCTTTGACTCTCAGTGCTGGAATGAACATCCTGGTGCCAGGGCTGTGGGTGTGGGATGTCAACAAAATCAGCAGCAGCCCTCGGGTACTAACAGATGCAGAGTGAAAGCCCCAAAGCAGCAGAGGTATTCCAGATTTATCCAGCCAGCCGGTTTTTACAAATCTGGGCCCTGGTGTGTGTGTGTGTGTGTGTGTGTGTGTGTGTGTGTGTGTGTGTGTGTGTGTTGGGGCGTTGGAGCAGCCAATAAGGGAAAGAGCGATCAGGGAAGCCACAC
Organism: Nesogale talazaci; assembly: GCA_004026705.1. NCBI lineage: Eukaryota > Metazoa > Chordata > Mammalia > Afrosoricida > Tenrecidae > Nesogale > Nesogale talazaci. The sequence goes on along the minus strand of PVJH01002610.1, from coordinate 158,776 downwards.
TTAGGTTCTTTTCAGCATGGAGCTCTGCCAGCAGGACCACCTGGGAGGTAGCACATCACTTAGCATTGAGGAGCAGAAACACAAGAATAAATGTTTGGAAGGAACTGAAAGATATGAAAGTTTGTGAATCTTCCGGGCAATGGTTGTTTTCTGCATACTCATGGAGTAAAGACAAAGCTATTACTTCAGTCACTTACTGCTATGAAATTATTGACAGAGACATCCAAAAACTAGTATTAAGGTTTATCAATGGGATTAAGAAAACTTGGAAAATTATTTAGAAGAATTTTTAAAAATGAGGAATAAAGCAAGAAAGTTAATAAAAAATAGAAATAAATATCAACTAGCAATCCAGAAACCTAATAATAAAATAACAGATAAAAAGCTCCTAAGAAGAATAAAAGAATAAAAACAGTGGAAGGAAGAATCAGTGAACTAAAAGACAAAGACTTTGAGATTACTTAGTTTGAAGAAAACATGGAGGAAAAAATGAATGGAGCATGATTCTGCTATGCAGGCAAGGAGGCTAAGAGGTGACATATACGAAGTCTAGAAAAAAAATGTCAATGGAAATAATGTAACCAGTATAAGTGTCATTAAAAGTGAGGATAGAAAGAGGATTGTTCCCAGATAAAGAGAAATTATGGTAATTTATAAATATGAGATCAGAAGCTATACTAAGGGGAGTTCTCTAGGAAGAAAATATGAGACCAGCCCAACAATCCATAGTGTTGACACTAAACAACCTCTTGAATATATATAATAAAATAAATGTTACCATGAGCTTGGAGATCTGTAATACAGAAACAGGATTGACAACAGCATAAAAGTATAAAGGAGATGACTGGCATATATATAAGAGAACTTTCATGAGCTAAAGGGTATCTAAGTAATCTGTTAATAAAAATTAACTCTGTTAAAAACCACAAAGGATAGATTCCACAAAAGAGCCTTTTTAAAGATACGGAACAGAGAAATCATGAATATCACCTGAAGGAGAGGTGGGGGAATTATTTAACGAAGAGTTTGAAGTAAATTATTCTGTATTACTAATTAATTGCAGTAAATGTAAATTGGTTACATAGTCTAGTCAAGAAACACTGGTAGATTAATATCACATATCTATATATGATGAGGGGCATATCTTAAGCACAGAGACAAAAACAGATTAAAATGTAGGGGGGATACACTCCACATAACAATAAGGCAGTAATACAAAGCTACAAATTGAATTGGAATGGCAATTTTCATATGACAATAAGTTTTAAGTTAACATTAATCATATGACAGAGAAGGACATTATATGAACCATTTTGATGATAGATGGAACAGTTTTAAAATGAAGAATCAGAAGACCTGCATAATACTAACCAGTTGGACCTAACAGCCATTGTGCACACCACTCCTTAGTAGCGTGGTACACCCTCTACTTAATTGCACATGTATTAGGTATACACTACTTGGGCAGTCAAAGCAAATTTTAATAAGTTAAAAAATGTAAACCTCATAAAGCATCAAATCTAACCATAATAAAATGAAGCTACAAGCCAATAAACTAATTAGGAAAGTGAAATCAATTTATGGACTATTGAAGACTATTAAATTAACCTTTGGAACTATCAGAATAATCAAAGGATACTGTGAGAAACTTTAGAATGTAGTTGAAGAGATAAAAATAATTAACGTCATTGAGTCTCAATCCTAGAGTATACATCATTTTAGTAGCCTATATGACAATTGGGAGGAATATTTAATGTACTTTGTTTCCATCCAAATGTAATCATTTAATTTCAGAATGCATTTGTGGAATGGAGATTTGGGTTGGCCTACCCCGGGTATCCACTGACTATTTTTGTTGAAAGAATGTCTAACAACCAGATGATGGCTATTTAAAAATAGTCATTTGGCAGACATTTTCTCCATTAAATCGCTTACTACTTTAATACGTGACTGGCAGTATTTATTACCATGACAGAATACAAGTCAATCTGAAATCAGGAGTATGGCGGACACTTCGCTGCCCCCAGCTTCTCATCAGTTGAGATCGATGATGTTATTAACACATGTGAGTCTTTTGAATAATTTCATAGGCCAACAGTTATAAGCAATATTTGATGCACTATATGATATACCAACATCTTCCTAGTTTAGTCACTAAAGATAAGTAACAGAAACTGAAATTTATTTTAATGTAATTATTTAAAAATGTATTAATGAAACTACCACTTGCCAAGTTTGGGTGTTGCATCAAAAAATATATTCAGTTACCTGGAATTATATTAAAATATCGGTTTCTTCCACTAAAATTTTATTGAAGCTAGCCTGTCTGTTAAGCATCATACTATTTTAGCAACCATCTATGTGGTATTAAATTTACAATACATGTTTGGAAGATTAATAGTGACCTTAAGGAGTAATGAGTTTGGTAATGAAAGAGGATATAAATGATTGTACAGCTCAAACAATGTAGTCAGTATCCCTAAATTGTACATGTAGAAACTATATTTTACTATGTATGCTCCCAGCAAAATAAAATTAGGAAAATCTTCTATTTTCAAATAAATAAACAGTTCATAAATGGCAAGTATTAACAATTGTTGATAAATGTTATGTTAGCATTTTAGTTAGAGAACCATTTGTTTGATGGGATATTTTGATATTCAGTTTGAACTTATAAGTTGCAGAGCAAAAAGTAAAGTCACAGGTTCCTTTGCATCCTAGCTGTGATCATATAACTAGGTTCTAGATATATGTGGAATTATCAGTGGTGTCCTTACAAGAAACTTGTTTGAGCCTCACTTTCTTTTTATTCTTCAACATTGGCAGCATTTTAATGGTCTTAATATCATGAAAAAAAAATGGAACTAGGAGGAACAAAACACTCCTAAGATAAAGAAATGGATTCCTGGTTAACCTCATACATTTTCTATTCCATAAACTGTTTCTAAGTGAAAAAGATGTGTGGCAAGATTGCAACCCACACTAAATTATCCTATCTGCATACCAACAAAAATCACAGATATGGGACAATATAAAGAAGAACTCAGATACTAGGTTGGAGAAAGATTCATAAGCAACCTATGATATGAAAATCACACATCTTGCTGCTGAAAATGAAACTTGAAACTCTTACTAGTATCATAGCCAAATCTTCAGCATGAATTTCACGTGAACATAAAAGAAACAAATATCTCCACAGTTGTCAGTATAATGATCAATGATAAGGAAATTAATATTTTCAATGATTGTATTCTACTTGACTCAATGATCAGTGTCCATGGAAGCCAGAGTGACAAAATCAAGTTATGTATTGAGAAAATCTGCTTGAACAATGCCCCCCACCCCGCAAATCTATCTTCAAAATCCTAAAATCAAAAGTACTATTTGATGACTGAGGAGCACCTGAACTAAGCCATTTTCTTTTAGATTCACATTAAAGTTAGAGGATAAAAGTGAGGTCTAAAAAGAACACATGTGGTGTTTGGTGAAAAATATTGAAAATGACCTGGGCTCATAGAAAATATATAAATAAGCCTGGAGGGAGTACAGTTATTCATCTTCTTACTTTTAACAAGCGTAAAAACTGGGTAGAGGTAGTGTCTTACTTCTGACTTCATACAGGGATGGAGAAATCAAACCAAATTAGCTCAGACCAATTCCTCTGATGACACACCTCTACCCTTGAACAATCTTTACCAATTCTGACACCAACTGTCCCTCCCCTGACACTACCTAAATTCTCTTATGTGCTCCCTTTTCCTTCCTAATGGACATAAAGAACGAAGCGACCATTTTTAGGATTGCTGTTGGTGCTGTTAGGAGACACTGAGTCAGCTTTGACCCGCAGCAACCTTACGTACGGACAGACGTAAACACTGCGAGGTCAGATTTACTTAATGCAATATGTCATTCTATATCTTGACTACTGCTTCTATTCCATTGACTGTGGATCCAAGCAAGACAAAATCCTTGACAACCTCAATATTTTCTCCATTTATAATGATGATACCCCATGGCCCAGTTGTGAGGATTTTAGTCTTACTTACCTTGAGCTGTAATCCATAAGAAAGTTACAATCCTTGACATTCATCAACAAGACCTTCAATTCCTCCTCAGTTTTATAAAACCAACTTTGGGTAACTTCACATCTCATATTGTTAATAAGCCTTCCCCCAAATCCATACTCTCTCGATAAATATAGTCCAGCTTCTCTCATGCTTTGTTCAGATCAAGAGGGAAAAAATGTCCATTTTCCCTGAGTTTAAACCATTCAGTATTCTCTGCTACTGTTTGTACAACTCCCTCTAGATCCATTTACAAGTTCCTTGTAAGCATGAGGAGGTATTCTGGAATTCCCAGTCTTCTAAAGGATATCCACAGTTTATTGATAGTCTTTGCATAGCCAAAAACAATAAAACAAAACCAAAAACCTTCAAGTAAACTATTTTCTGGGATTCTCTACTTTGAGCCAAGGTCCATCTGACATCACCAGTGATACCCCTTGTTCCATGTTCTCTTCTGAATCCAGCCTGATCTTCTGGCAGTTCCCAGTTGATGGTCCAAGTGTCGCTGGGAGATCTTAAGCAACATTTTCTTAGCATGTACTATCAACTATACCATTCTATAGTTTAACCACTTTGTGGATGAACCTTTCTTCGGAATGGGTACAAATATGGATCTCTTCCAGACAATTGGCCAAGTACCTGTCTTCCACATTTGCTGCCATACATGAGTATTTCCAGTGTTTTATTAATCTTTCTGAAACATGTAAAGGGATGTTTCAACAATTCTTGAAGCTTTCCTGAACCGTATTTAATAGGATGGGATTTATTAGAGATATAGTTCAGAAATGTTCAGTTTTTTCTCAATCATGTCACATACATATCTCTGTTACTTAGTCTTTAAATCAATTAATCCTTTTGGTTCCTACCCTGCTCATACAATGTTAGAAATCTTTTTTATGTCTGCTAATTGATATTCAAAAAACACTCTATTTTGCCAATAGACTTAAACTGAAAGCATACACCTCTATCTCCTTAGATCAGTAAGTCTAACAAGCTCAGGTGGCATTCCATTTTAAAAACAAAGTTCTTACCTAAAAGCATTCGACTTTCCTCCTCCTTGGGCCAAAATGCTCACTAGTCTGTCTTCTGCTTTTTGTGTTCTTACTACTTTACTTCCCCTTCTACATTGCTTCTCTATTGGTTCAGGAACAGGTACAAAGGATGTGTTTTGTTGACTCTCTTTTCTAGATGGCACAAAACCCATTTTTATGCTTCTTAGATGACATGTTTTAAACTTAGGAAAATCGGGAAATGGAGAAATTCCCATAGAGAGTTTCATACACTTGGTTTGCACGGTAACTATACACATGCTTCCATTATGAGAAAGTTGTCCAATCCCTTCAGTGGATTTGCAGTCACAAGTTTGGCAATTAGAAAACCCCGGTTGCACTGTGGGAATAAGATGAGACTTTCTGCTCCTGAGAAGATTTACAGCATCACTGTCCTAAAGTGGCACTTCTATTGTATCCTATAGAGTGGCTATAAATCAGAATTAATCTCATGACAGTCAGCTTGACTTCTTTGATATATATATAGTTCATTGAGAGAAATTACAAAAAGTATGGATAGAACAACAATAGCAAGTAATTCACTGCCCTGCAGGCTGCTTTCTGGCTCTTGCAGACATTGCCCGTTTCATATATGAAAGATTTTCTTCCTCTTCCTAATAATTTTAACTGTGAGCCCATTTGTGAAAGATCATGTCTTTAAATCACCTGGTTTTACGTATGTGAATTTCTTGTCTCCACCAAACGAGTACTCTTAGGAGATAGGGATATTCATCGAGCTGAAGACTCTTTCTTTCATTGTAGTTGAACTTTGAGCACATGCATCCAGAATAATTGGAACAATCTTTACCAACTCACTGTGTCAAATCACCTCTCTATTTCTTCATCTTATCAAGGTCCATGAGTTTCAAATCTTTGCAATAAATCCTGATCCTGTCATCAACCATAGAAAATGCTGTGAGGGCAGCATGTGACTTCTCATAACTCCATAAGGGGAGAAGATCATCAAGTTCAACATTAACCCAGACAGTTTCCCATGAGAGAGGTCAGACAGACCTCCAATTTCCAACTGTCTCTATCCATTCTCACACCAACAAGTCCTCTCCAAACATTTTCCACTTCTTTCTGAGTTCAGAGATTCACTGCACTGGCCACATAGAACTCACAAATCACCAAGGACACTTCTCACATGGTTATGGATGCTGTCAAGTTCCATATCCATGGCTCAGGAGTTAGTCTGAAATGTTCTCCTTAATCATGTGACTGCAGAGACTGAGGAACCCAAAGCACCTGGTTGCATAGCATGTAACTCATCAGATTGCGAACCACAAGGTCTGCACTTTGAGTAAGCTGGCCTCTCTGAGGGGAAAGATGAGGCTCCTTGCTCCTGTAAAGATTTGCAGCCTGGGAAATCCTGGAGACCAGCTTTACTCTGTTACAGAGACTGACTATGAATCAGAATTGGCTCATAGACCCTGGAAAATATATATATATATACATATATATATACATATATATACATATATATAATTTGTAAATATAGAGAGAGAGCAAAAGCAAGGATTATAGAATTTTTAAAATTAAAACAAGACTTTTGTTGTCAAATTGATTCTAATTCATAGTGACACTAGACTCTTTAGACACTGAAAAAGGAGATGTTGGTATTCTAATTTGCCAGTGTTCAAGAACTGTCTTAAGAGTGAGAAAAAAAAAATCTGCCACTTCTGTAAATTTCTGTTTCATCTATTAATTAAATGGGAAAGTTTAGTTCTATTCTAGTCTATCCACTGTTTGAAGTGAGCTAATTTAATCTCTTTGAGTCACTTAGTTATAGAGAAGTGGCAGACACTACATTAGCTCGCTGCTTTCATTTGAACAATTGAATATCCGAGTCCTGTTGGCACTACTATATATGAAACTTAAGTAATAAAGCAAAGTACTAAGATAAAGCGAAATTATGAAGGTATGTGCTGACCTATAAAGATAAATTTTTCATTTATTCTTTGTCATATATCCTGCACCTCTGTTCTCTTTTTAACAATTTTCCATAATTGAGAGTGTTTACAGTCAAGTTGCTCTAATGTTTATGTGTATCTATGTACCTGCAAATGCAAAATATGAACTAGGTTTAGGTTGAGTTTTGTAGAAAAGAAAGCAGATTAATTTTTCTGTGTGCTTCCAAAGACATGTATGTGAAAGCTCTGAAAAATAATTCATAATGGAAAAAGACAGAATCTACAAAAAGAGTGTAGATTACTAGGTGGTCATAGAGTCATAAAATGAAACTTTAGACTCCATGGATATATACAATCTCTCACTTCTTCCTGTGTTAAGATATTGCACCAGACAGTCACATATGCTGGAATAGTGAGCAGAATTGAAACTAATGCACTGCATAGAGTCAGGTATAATCATTGCTAACTGGGTGCAGCAGAAACTGACTGGAACAACCATGAGTGAAAAATAAAAAATTTTTAACTCAATTATATTTGGATATAACCTGTTATATGTTATTCTAGCCCAAAAGTCTGAGCTTTTCCTTTTATGAATGGAAAATTCATAAAGTTGTTATTGAACAATTTTATTTTATTACTTTTCAGCTTAATAATTATTTTATAGAATTTGTCCATTTTACTATGTTTTTTAATTTGTATATAAGGCACTTTATTTTCTGAATTCTGCAGCGTGGAGGCTGACATATCTTGCATTCTGATAATTATTATTTTACCCTTCTCTTGATCAGTCTACCAGTTTTTTTTAAGGCATCACTTCCCTCAGGTGGTGGGAGTAGGAGGCCCAGCCTTTGCTCCTGTGAGCTGGAATTGAACCTCCATCCCAGTGGGCCGCAGTCCCGCGCACAACCACTATGTCAACAGGGCTCAGCCCAGTCTACCAGCTTTTTTAAAATTTGTGTTGATATTTTAATACTACTCTGTTTTCTGATTCCATATTTCATTTCTTTTTATTTCATTTTCTAACTATATTTTTTTCATTTTAATTTCTCTTCAGTCTTCTTTATTTATTTACACATATACAAATTAAAGCTATGCATTTTTCTCAAACAGACCAGTGTTTTATAAATATATATACATGTCAATGTGTACTTTAAGCATATTTTGTTAAGTGCAGTATGTATATTTTAACATTTAGAATGTGATTATTAGTTGTTCTCGGGCTGAGACCCGGTGGCATAGTGGTTGTATGCGGGACTGCAGCCCACTGAGTTGGCGGTTCAAATCCAGCAGCAGGTCTCCAGGAGCAAGACTGGGCCTCCTACTCTCACCAGAGGGCAGTGACGTACCAGAGGGCAGTGAGTGATGCCCAAAAAAAAATTGTTCTCTCCAAATCATTTATATCATTAGTTCTATTCATCTCCATATTATAGCAGTTACAGGTTTGTGCTAAATTTTTCTAGCTTAATTGGGAATTTATTAATTTTTTCTAACAATTTAATATTTCAGGCTACATAAAATTTTAGAAAGTTCATATATTTGTAAATGAATTATTAGAATTGTCTTATCTTTAGGTGAACAGAAAATGTACCTTTTAATATCTACTTAAATTTTTCAGATTATCTACTTTTTATGCCAATGTAATTACACGTTTTCTTTTTTTAGAATGCCTTCTTTAGTTTACCTGTCCTTTTATATATATTCATGATAATCATATATATCTTAGTTTTCATTTATGACAAAAATTGCATTCTCTATTGGTAACTGTTTCTTATGAGCTTCTCACTCAATGCCATGAAACCAATGTTGCCTCTTACAGAGCTCTGTCAGATAAGGGAGAAGAAACCAGCCTTTCTCCCAGGCAGCTGCTGGCGGCACCTAAATGCTAACCGCCCGGATTGCAGGCCAACACTTAAGAGTGCACCACCAGGGAAGTCAAACTCTTTTGTAGAAGGGGTCACTATAAGAATGTTAATGAAAAAAAAAAGAATGTTAATTAGATCAAGCTGATTGACAGTGCTCTTCAGGTCAACTACATTCTTCCTGCTTCTCTGCCTCCCTGAATAATCAATGAGTGAAAGAAGTATATTGCAACTGTCAACAAAAATAGTGTATATGTGTCTCTTTCAGTTTTTACTTCACATGTTGATATTCTGCTCTTCTATGCCTACACAGTAAGCATTACTCTCTCTACTAGGGCTATTTCCTTTCTTATGGTTGTGTATTCCCTCTCTTTATCACTAATGCCTTTCTTTTTTGTTCTGAACTCTGCTTATTTCTGGAACCAATATAACTCTAACACATTTCATTTGATTACGTGGCATGATATGTCTTTACCAATTCCTTTATCCTTTACCTATTTGTATTTAAAATGGTTTTGTTCTATAATGTAAAATTGGTTCTTTTAAAAAAATTACACTAACAACCTCTGAGTCTTAACTAACATATTTAAACCATTCTACTTGGAATAATATTTACCAATCATGTAACTGTTTTAGATCATTATACTTGATTTTTTTCACAATTTCTACACCTTCTCTTGTTTTAATTATGCATTTTATAATCCTATCTTTTCTCAGTGCGTCAATTATAATTCTTTAAATTTGTTACTTGTCCATGGGTGTTTAACATATATTGATAGCTAATATGAGTTCACATCCAGAAGACTATATAGATCCATATAAGTAGTGCAGGTAACTTATAACAGAGTAGTCCTAAATCTTTCTCATCATCCATTGCAACACGGTGATCATTCATTCACTATTCATCTGCTAAATCACTAAAACATTCTTATCATTATTATTATCCTGAAGAAACTATTTTTGCATTCCTTAAAATATGAAAACATATATACATTTTTATTTTACCTTCATTTATGCTTTCTTCTCACCGCCATTCTGAGTCGTAGCAACAGTACGCAGCAGGGCAGAACTTCCCCTGTAAGTACACAAGACTGTGACTCCGTGAGAGGAGAAGGCTTCATCTTTCTCCCAAACATGGAATTGAGATTTAAAACTGCTGACTTGTGATTAAGTAGCTCAACACTTATCCAGCACACCGCCAGACTTCTCAGTGATTTCCTGGTATTCTTTTATTTTTTCCATATATCGAAATTTCTAAACCATATAAATTTCCATCTACTCAAAGAAATTCTAATAGTTTTAACCAAATTGTTCCTTACAATCTTTCATGTATCATAATGAGAAATGAAATCTATGTCTTTTAGACATACAACTGTAGGGGTTAGGCCAGATTGCCTGGAGAAACAAATCAAATGAACTTATGCAAGAAAGTACCTTACATAAGATGGCACTGCACCCAGTCCAACTTAAGTCCATAAGTCCAGTGCTAGCTGAACCCCTATTTACACTCCCATTAGCTGACACCAAAAGGTAACACAGTAAGCAGGGATATTCTTGCTGGTGAGTTCAAAGTCACATGGATCTGAGGTTTATAAACACATGGTAGAGTGGGTGTGGCTTTCAGAGTCAGGTGATCCACAAGGGTCCACACCTGGTGGCAGACTCACAGTTTGAGGGAAGCCCCAGTGAGGAGGAAGGCAAAATGACAGCTATAGAGGCGGTTGCCAGAGTTCTTCACTCACACAAAAGGCCCGAGTCGCAAGGAGGTGTCATCAAGCTATCACTTGACTGACAAATTTGACTCTGGTCCTAGCCAGTGTCTAATTAACTGGAGCTCTTACATTCACACTGAGGTATTAAGTTCTTCCTTCAATATTATAGTTTATTTACCATGAATCTATGAATGTTTATGCAGAATCTATATTGCACCAAGCCTATGACCTTTGTATAAGACAACATTATCTTTCACTTAGTTTACTCTCCCTATAAATATAGTAGTCCTGTACAGTCTACTAAAACATAACAGAATAAGTGTTTTAAACATTAAATAAAAGTATAATCTTCTTATGCTCCAATCTTCCAATATCCCCTCATATTATACAAAATAAAACCCACAGTTTTATCTTTTCATTATCTATAAGGCCTATATAAATTAGCAAAGAAGCACAACTTATATTTCATTACTTACCATAATTCCTCTCCCAAAGTGTTACACTTGACTCTTTAAAGCTTGAAAATGACAAAACACACTTTTAGTTCTGGCCATTTTATTTCACTGTTGCTATTTTCTAACGTGTTCTGTGACAGCATTTTCAAATGGTGCCGTATCAGTGAGAACTTCTTTGAGCACTTACGGTTGCTTTTGCTTCTAAGTTATCACCAAGGTGATTCCAGCTCACAGCAACAGCACGTGCACAGAGGAGACTCACTTTCCAGAGGACGCTCGAAGCTGTGACCTCGCAGAAGCAGATTCACTTGGAAAGGAAACTTTGGGTGGTTTGAACTGTCACTATTTTGGCTAGTAGTGTAGAAGCTAATGATTCATATAACTCAGGTATTGCCCACATATTCTGCACCGAAGACAGTGAAAAACAGGGATCCAGGAAGTCATCGACTATCAATGGAAATGTTTCAACAAGCTGATAATGTAATGGAAGCTTTCACTTCTCTATGCCAAGAATTTTGCAAGACGATTGACTGGAAAAGATTTATAGTTGTGATCTTTCTAAAGATAGGTGACACTACTGAAAGTGGAACTTATTGAACAATATATCAGTACTATATACAAGTAAAATTTCCTGAAGACCATTCAAAAATAGTCGTAGCAATGCATTAACAAAGAGCTCCCAGAAATACATACCGATGCCAAAAAGAACATGAAATAAGGGATATCGTTGCTGATGTCAGATGAATCTTGACTAAAAACACACAACCTTTTTATAAAGATGCTTACTTGTATGTTATTAACAAAGCAAAGGTATTTGATGATGTGAATCATAACAATTATAGATAATGTTGAGAAGAATGAGAATTTGAGAATAGTTAGTGGTGCTTCTTCAGAACCTGTACCTGGGTCCAAAGGAAGTAGTATGAAGCAAAAACAGAGAATACTGACTCATCCAAAATCAGTAACGGTATATGTCATGATGGTGTCTCTTGCCATATATACTCAATCTGTATGTTGCACAACTGATCTGAGAAATAGGCAATATGAAAAAAAAATCATTGGAAGACTGGAGGAAATCTTACTAATAAAATTTTATGTGCAGATCACACAAGTTTTCTTACTGAAAGTAAAGAGGATTTTGAGCACTTGATGAATTCAAAGACTGTAATCTTCCTATGGATTGACACTCAATGTAAAGAAAACAAAAACCTTCCAATGTGATCCAATAGACAACATTATAATACAGAAGAAAGTTTAAAGTTGTCAAAGATTTCATTTTGATAGGATCACAATCAAAGCTGAAAGAAATAAGAAATCAAACAACATATTGTCTTGGGCAAATCTCTTCCTTTCTTACATATTCTTTAAAGTATAAAAGAGCAATGAGATCTTTTTGAGGAATAATGCTCACCAGATCCAAACCCTGGAATTTCAATCACCTCATTTGCATATGAAAATCAGACAATGAATAAGGAAGACAAGAGGAGAATTGATGCATTTAAATTATCTTGTTGGTGAAGAATATTTAAAGTGCCATGAATTGAAAACAATCACATCTGTTTTGAAAGAAGTATAGTCAGAACACTTTCTCAAAGCAAGGATGGTGTGATACGGTCTCACATTCTTTAAATATGATATTAGGAGAGATAAGTCTCTAGCGAAGGATATTATTCATGGTAAAATAGAAACTCAGCAAAAAGAAGACCTGAAGGAGATGGGATGACCTGTGACTATGACAATAGACTCCAACATAATTGTGATGACGTCTCCATGTAGCCTTCTCCTGTATGTGGGGCAGCTACAACGTGGAACTGACTGACAGGCTCCTGATAGTCCCAAAAATCACGGCATCACATCTTTTGTTATTGATTATTGAAACAAGAGCTTCCACTACTCCATATAACACAATGATCAGTTAAACACCATTCTGGAAAATTCTGACTGAATTATGTTAAATAGTCTGTATAGATTTTACCATAATTAAAAGGTATTAGCTTAAATTATTTTAAAAATCACTAAGTGATCTAGTAATTGTTGCCTATGAAGTTATCACATAATCAAGTTAGACAGCGCTTTAAACATAATTTTATTGATCAAGATAAAATAAAAGGCAAAGAGTATTCTAATGAAGTTTTCAGAATACTGGTAACATTTGCCAGTAATTTATAAACCTCTTTGTAAAAAGCCTATCATGCAATTAAGCTACAGTTCATTAAAGAATCTGTGTTTTGATATCTAAACACTTTTTAATGTGTATCCCATAGTTTAGTGAAATGCTTAGAAATAGAAACAATTTTCTCCTGAAGGGTTATTTTAATCCTTCCAAGAAAATACTTTGATTTCTTAAAATAACCTTTGTTCCCTTAGGTAATGAACATAATTCCTTAAAATGTTTTCTTTTGAAAGAAGTAACTAATCTTTTCCAAAAAAATATATATTTTTTCAAAAAATAAAACTTCAAGAGCAAGGAAAACAAATTGTATGTAAATTTTATCTGAAGCAAAAATGTTGATTAAATTGTACACAGTGAATACTGTATCTATCTTTATGATTGGAATGATCTGTATAAATATTATGAGTTTTCATCCTAGAGAGGTTTATAGAAATAAAGTCTAGACCTACACAATATTTTGTAAGGTTAAAACTCATATCACTCCTTTGCTTTTTGTCTGATCACTTTAGTATCTACTTATGGAATTTTGCATGATTAATAAAATGAAAGAAAGGTATTTGGGGAATTTGGGAAAATGATAGCTTTATTATTTATATCTAGACCAATACCTAGATATCAACATATATCTAGACAAATATATATATATATATGTGTGTGTGTGTGTGTGTATCAAATGAATTATGATGCTGGCGAATAATGTCAAAAGTACTATGGACTGACAGAAGAACAAACCGATACGTCTTAGATTTAGGCCCTCAAGGATTGACACTGTGGCTGTAACAATGGGCTTAGGCATGGGAACCATTGTGAGGATGTTGTAGTACTAGGCCACGTTTTGTTCTGTTAATATATAAGGGGGTTATGGCTGGGGCCCAACTGAATAGCCACAAGAAATATACTGGGGAGAAACAGAATAAAATAATGAGAGTGAATCGAGGGCTATCTGGAGAACCATGGTTGGCATAGAATCTTAGGCCTCATCAAAGCATGGAGCAGGGGTAGAAGCAGAGTTTCTGTAATTAGTTCAAGAAAGGGGAAAGGTATTCATTGTACCATATACAAGGTGTCTTCAAAGAGTTATTAGACACATTTCACTATTTTTTAATTCCATTTTCAACAAACTTTTGAGCACCCTTCATATAGGCCATCTCTGTGCAGAAATTATTATGTAAAGCTTGAGTTTTAACAAGTAGGATGGTTCTTTGCTCTAATAAGCCACTTGCCTTCTTTGCTTGCAGGATAATTTGCTAACTGGCTCTAAGCTGTCTGTGGTTCTCCGTAGACATTATTATTTTCCAAGGTCAGCTCAAATTTGCTTCAGTCAGGTGCCTTTGAGTCCGTTCTTCCTGACAGTTATCCCTCATACAGCTTAGTGAAACACCATCCAGTTCTGAGCTATGCTCACAATTATTGAGTCCATTGTTACAGCCACTGTATCAAAGCATCTCAATGAGGATCTTCCCCCTCTTCCATCTGTTCTTCTACTTAACCAAGCACAATGTCCTTTGTCAAGGGACATCTTTTAATAACATATTGCAAAGTATGGAAGATGAAATCTTGGTACCTTTCTTCTTCTTTGATTTTTTATCATTTTATTGGGGACTGACACAATTTTTATCACAATCCATACATCCTTCCATTGGATCAAGCACGTTTGGACATTTATTGGCATCATTATTCTCAAAATAATTGCTTTCTATTTGAGCCCTTGGTATACGCTACTCATATTTTCATCTCTTCCCCACCCATCCTCCCTCATGAACTCTTAGTAATTTATAGATTATTATTATTTTGTTATGTCTTACACAGTCCACCATCTCCTTTCACTCACTTTTCTCCTGTCTGTCCCCCAGGGAAAGGGTTATATGAAGATCATTATGATCAGTCCCCCGTTTACCTTCCATTACTTTCCTGGTACCGCTACTCTCATTATTGGCCCTGAGGAATTTATCTGTCCTGAATTCCCTGAGTTTCCTGTTGTTATCTGCACCAGTGTACATCCTCTGGTCTAGCCAGATTTGTAAGATAGTATTAGGACCATGATAGTGGGGTGCAGAAAACATTAAAGACTAGAGGAAAAGTGGTGTGTGTTTCATTCATGCTATACTGTACCCTGACTGTCCTGTCTCTTCCCTGAAACCCTTATATAAGGGAATTTCCAGTTGCCCAAAGATTGGCTTTGGGTCTCAACCCCACACTCCTCCCCATTCACAATTATATGGTTTTTTTTTTTTGTTCTGTGTTGCCTGAAACCTCACCCTATCAACACCTCATGATCACACAGGCTGGTGTGCTTTTTCCATATGGGCTTTTTTGCTCTCAGCTAGATGACTGCTTGATTTTCTTCATGTTTTTAAGATCCCAGATACTATATCTTTTGCCAGTTGGCATCATCAGCTCTCTTCAACACATTTGCTTATGTATCTACTTTGTCATCAGTGATTGTGTCAGGAAGGTGAGCATCACGGAATGCTAATTTAATAGAATAAAGTCCTTTTGTATTGAAGGATTTCTTGATTGAAGGTCAAATGTCCATTTATCTTACTACTATCATAATACTAAACTTACAAGTATATGCACATAAATCTATTTCACCATCATCATATAGAAGTATATTTACAGTTATGAATGCCTGTATACAGACCTATCTAAATGCCCTTTACCTCCTAGTTCTTTCCTCTAGTTCCTTTTATTTTCCTCTTGTCCCACTACCATGCTCAGCCTTCATTTGGATTTCGGTAACTCCTCTCAGTTATATTACTTTTGATCAAGTCCTACCAGGCTTCCTACACCCTCCTCGCCATCGATTTTGGATCACTTGTTGTTCCCTTGTTCCTGGGTTTGTTAACATTCACTATCTTTGCCCAACCTCCCACTCACCCACATCCCTTAGGAACCATCAGTCTGATTGTTTTCTCCTCGAGATTGTTTATTCTGCCTATCTTACCTATATAGACCTGTAGAGATAATAATGTGCATGAAAAAAGATACAGAATAAAACAAAGTAACAAAAGAAAACAAAACTGGCTGTGCTTAACTTGACACAGGTCTGTTTGTTCTTTGGGAAGACCATACTACTGTCAATATTCTTTAGCTCAATTTCATCATTGATAAAAAGAAAAAAATCTACTTCTAGGATTCAAATAATGAACCTCTCTTTTGTCCCCTTGGTTTTTTGGGGGGTGGGGGTGGGGATTGAGTGCCTTTGAATTTATTTTGACTCAAAACAAACTTATTTACAATAAAATACTGCATAACCCTGCAACATCACCACAGTTGTAACATCTAAACCTACTCTGACAGTCACCTTGTCAATCTGTCTCCTTGGGGCCTTCCTAATTTTCATTGTCCTTCCACTTTACCAGGCATGGGGTCCTTTGCCAGGAACTGATCTCTTCGAAGCACAAGTATAATGTATCTAATTCCAAGAAGCATTCTGGCTATGCTTTCTCAAAACCCTCCCTTTAAGTTTTATGTAACAAATAATGATGTGTGTGTGTGTGTGTGTAAAATGTATACTTAAATGAGTGAATTGCCTTTTAAGAATTCTCTTGTCACTTGCCCCAAATTGTTACCTACTACTAGATACCTACTAGTAAACTGTTATCTTGGGTATTTCTAGTCACATATATATTTTATTCACCAAAAACATCTGGAGATTTTGTCAAAGATACTGATTCTTTTATCTCACCCATAACTACAGACTAGAACCTGTGCAGATTACACTACACGGGAGTGTAGTACAGATGCTTGCTCTATAATAAGTTCCATAAAATTATTTCTAAACCAAATTCATTGCTACTAATTCAACTCCAACTTATAATGACTTTATAGTACAGAATAGAAGTGTCCATGTAGTTTTCTAAGGCTGTAAATCTTCCTGGAAGCAGAAACTTTCATCATTCTCTCATGGAGAGGCTTGTGGGTTCAAATTGCTGACTTTAATGCTAATAGCCCAACATGTAACTCCATTATGCCACCTGGGCTCCCATAATTTCCATAAGGAAATTCTAATTCAGGTTTTTGGTAGACCACATTAAACTAGTGACTAAGATTATATCATTTGTGCTTTTAATTGAGATCTGCCCATTTAGAAACTTCATGCGTCACTTAGGGAGGAAAAGAAACATTTATATATATAATTTTCAGCATGAATAATTTTGTGCATTCATTTAAATAGTTTGAATTTAAATCTTAGTCCTTTCCCATTGTGAACCCAGTTAGCTGCAGTCACTGCTATCCATTTATTTTCTAGCTAACATCTGCGTGAAAAGCTTCTTCCCACACTAACAGCCTGTGTGCCAGTCACTCACAGAGCCAGCAAGTTGGGGATGCTATTCTTCTATAATTGTGGCTTGTGGAAGGTGGGACTGCTGTGCACAATGTTAGTTCATTATTAATGAGTTAGAATGGAGCTTTGAAGATTAAAACAAGAAACTCATCATTTCCTTCAGTTCAGCTATATCCTCCACTGACCTCCTTTTATAAGAAGCTGATTCCAGTCTCAGAATCAGGTGACTACACTTGCCCAGAGCACGTTGGCTAACAGCAGGCCATCTCATATTTTCTCCCCAAGTTATCTCCGTGGATTGCCAGCTGCCGAGCCAAGTGTAGTGCAGCCGCTTGCCTAGAAAGCCGATTTCTACTGAGTGAGAAATTGATGAAGATTGTGTGATTCTAGTCAATTTCACTCACAATGGGTAGGAAGCATCTGTGCACCAAGCTGGTGTGGCACTTCCTCTACAGCTGCTGCCCCTTACCTGGGCCGTGTGAAGATTGCAAAAAGCAAATGGAGTGAATGAGATGAAGGAAAGCAAGTGACTATTTGATGTTCTATTGTCTTATACTTGTGACTTACTATCATTCCCAAAGGCTCAGACATAACAAGATTCATACGTGGTCATATTTTTACCTAAAACATTATAATGCTCAAGTAGTTGATCAGGTCCCATATAATATAGCATTTAATTCAGTATAGTCTATGAGAGGACTGTTTATTTTTTAAAATATTTTTGGTTTGGAATGGCACTAAAAAAAGAGAAAGAGACAGGCAAACACCAATTGCATTGCATTGCCATTAGGTTGACTTCAACCCATGATGGTGTTTCAGGATGGAGAAGACCTGCCCTCTGGGGGTTGTGACTTACAAACTGTACAGGATCAATCAGCCTCATCTTTCTCCCGAGGAGGAAAGGATACAAACAAACCAATCATGAGCCTCGGAAAGTCTGCAGATAAATATTTAGTGTAATGAAAGTGCTATTAGCTACCTACAGAGTTAAATGCGTAACTTAACAATGTGTAACTTAACAATGCCTCCTTGGTCTTAGAACAGAGAATGACTTAAAATTATGAAATTAATGCATCCAGTTCTCAGGCAACCATCCATACCATCTCCAACCTGTACACTTATTTAGAAATCCAGTCAGTTATTTACCAAACATCTCAGTGAGGAAGTAATCCTCTATTCTACCGAGGGAGGACCAGTCTACTGTCATCCCTCTAGGTCCTGCTATCTTCTAATAAAACTGCAGCACGTGGGCCACACACAGCCAGCAGAGGAAATTCATCCATTCCGCTGCTTTGTTTGTTTTGTTTTCTTTGCTGCTGTTCTGCTTAGCAGCCAACTCATCCCTGGTCTGCAGTGAGCTTGTTCATATATTTTTTTTTACCTCTAGTCCAGCCCTCCAATAGTGTGATGGACAGTGAACTGGCCCCCAGTTTAAAAAGTTTGAGGACCCCTGTATCCATTCTTTCTAAAATAATGTATGCCATTCAACTCTAGGACACACTTATCCTCTTTCTTCTTCTTTCATTTAGACATAGCTTTTTCTTTGACATTTGACCTTGAATCTTTGCACTCTTCAATCATTTTCATAGCTTTTAATTATAAATGCTATGCTATTTTGAAGATGTTAGAGATGACAAAATCCACTCAAAGAATACCAAAATATACGTGTCCATCATTTCCTGTTTTTACCCTCATCTCACACATGTACATCCCGTTTGTTTTTTTTTCTCTCTCTCAGAAAGCTGCTCTACCCTCTTGTCAGCATTCCCATGAAGAGGAGCCCAGATGACGCAGTGGCTCCGTGTGGGGCTGCAGTTTGCAGGGTCCGCAGTGTGAAAGCAGCAGTGTGCTCTGGAAGAAGGCAGGGCTTTCTGCTCCCACAAACCATCTGGGGATCCCACCAGCAGCTTGACTCTATCCTAGAGGGTCACTGCAAGTCAGAATGGACTGGGGGTAGTGAGGGGATTTTTGTAATCTAGAAATCTAAGCACCAGTCTTGATCCATTCACCTTCCTTTACTTCTGTATCTAAAAGTGAATTCAGTCACATGCTGAATCAAGATTTTCTCAAATCTTTGTTGCTCATTCTGAATTCCTAAGCCATGATTGCTGCATGTCACTTTCGACTTTCATTATTTGTTGTATTATCTTGGGGAAAATCTCTTCATCTCCACAATTGACTTCAAATTCCTCATCATCACTTGGGCAGCTTTCACTATAGATTCCTGACTGCTCTCATCTTGCAAGGTTCCTCTATTCTTTACTAAGAATCTAGCTTCTGTCCTTGTTGGAAAACATCACGCGTTTGTTGCTCATTTGATGATGTTTTTTTTTTCCTTCTCTAGGTGGTAATCCATTCTTTCTATATGAAAGGTTGTTGGGTCACTCTTTTTACTTGACTAATTGTTGTAGTTACAAAATATCATGTCAAATTGAAGATATAAAAGTGTAGGGCTGAAGTCTAGCTTGTCAATCAGGTCACAACTGATGGTGCCATTTTGTGGGTGTGACCTGCACAGAAGGAGGACCCTGTGAACCTCCCCCTATCTCTCTGCCTTTACCTTCCTGCTGGTTGAGCCTGATGGCGACCAGAGC
Organism: Nesogale talazaci; assembly: GCA_004026705.1. Classification (NCBI taxonomy): domain Eukaryota; kingdom Metazoa; phylum Chordata; class Mammalia; order Afrosoricida; family Tenrecidae; genus Nesogale; species Nesogale talazaci. The sequence continues at coordinate 138,666 of PVJH01002610.1, read as the reverse complement.
CCTGGCGATGCAGCCACTGCCATTGCATGCACAAGACTTTGCAGCCACCAGTCTGTGGTATTCCCCCCATTCTGTACCACTGATTTTGTGAGTCTGAAGAGGGACTTATGTTCTAGTATTGGACTTATGGCACTGAGTTGGACTGGGATGTGATGTTTTCTTGATGTACACGTATATGAGTACCTCTGGGTTTGGTTCTTTAATTAACCTGTCCTAATACACTAATTCCCAAGCTTACTCATATGTTGACACTATCTATTGACACATATAGCTGAAATGAGTGAGCCCACTCACATATGGTTAGTATCTTGCTTCTAACCAAGGGGTCAGCAGTCTGAAGTTACCACATCTTCAACTAGAAAAATGTGGTCGTTTACTGTCATAAAAGTCACAACTTTGGTAATCCTCTGGGGAAATTCATGCAATAGGGTGACTGTGAATTGGAATAAATTTGACAGCAATGAAGTTTGAACCTAAAATGAGTTTATGACTAAATAAAATGACACCTATAACATTATGATTTTTCTCCAAAAGGAACTTAAGTTGTTTTACAAAAACAATCATATTTATCACAAAATATGTCTGTAGGAGAGAAGCAAATGTCATCATTAGCATTTGAAAAAAATTTATAGCTGTAAAATCTGCCTTCCACATAGAAGAAATCTGCCTTCCTTTCCAGTGATATGAACTTATAATTGTGTAGGATTTTTCTAGAGCAAAAGTAGGAATGTCTGTTTCTCAAAGAAATACTCAAGAATCTATGATAATTTCAAGGGTCTGAGCAGTCATCTGTCAGTTTTCTGTGATCAGGGTAGCAACTGTGGATCTGAAAGATATAGGTAGAAGATAGATAAATAGATAGTTAGATGCAGCTATAGATACAGATATAGATTTTATATAGTCATATGAGGGGATGCAGAAAAAAGTGGAATCTTTTTTCAAACCTATGTATCTAAATATTTTTTACAAAGCATTTGTGTCACCTCCAAAGTACTCTCTATGACATTTTATACCTTTGTCAAAACATGCAATTCCATTCTTGGAAGGCTTTTTCAAATTCATTTGTATTTATGGCTGGCAGCGCCTCTTTTGGCTTTTTTCTTCCCCTCTTCTGAGAGGCCAAATCTCTATTCTTTCATGTTCCTCTTCATTCATGGAAACAAAAAGAAGTCGCATGGAGTCAGGTGAGGTGAGTGAGGTGAGTGGGGCAGGAAAGGCATGCAGAGTTTTTGTTAAAATTGACACACTGAGATGACTGGATAAGTAGGTGTGTTGTTTTGGTAGCAAAACCAGTCTCCTGCCTGCCATAAATCAGGCCTCTTTTATTGCACACTGTTTGACAATCTTTTCCCAAACTCTAAATATAAAGCTTGACTAATGGTCTGTCCTGCTTGATGGAACAAACTCCAAATGAATAATGACCCTCACATCCCAGCTGAGCTTTCTCCATTGTTTGTTTGTTTGTGTGTGTGTGTGTGTGCTCATCTCTGTACATTGCATGGGTGTTTAAATAAAGAATATGTGGTTGGTTACATATGTTTACTTGTGTAATAAATATGTTTAATTATTTAACTATGATTGACACCCGGATTATCCTTTAAATAAAAAACAATTAAATCTGTCAAGGAAATGTTTAGTTTCAAATTTGACATGCAAAGATCTTGATTGCTGTAACCCGTCTTCACAACATGGACAGTGTGGACAAGTAGAAAATGAATGAAAGTTTTTATTATATACCAGAGGCAAAGCACCACAGCAAATTTCAGAAAGATAACATTTTCCAGGGAGGGTGCAAAAAAAAAAAGATAACATTTTCCAAGGTAAGAGAGTCAAGGTCTGCTGCATTGGACTAGAACATGCATGTGGACAGTGGCCATCTTTGCCATTCCTTTGGGAGCACTATCAGTGCTCTGATCATCCCTGAACATAGCTTCTCTGCTTTTGTAGGAAACTCTATGAAGCTGGCCCCCTGTTCTCTAGGGTTACCCTAGGTCTGAACTGATTTGACAGCCATGAATTAGTTTTGTGGTTATATTTTACACATGATTTTGTTTGAAACATTTATTTTTTAAAAATATTTCATTAAAAAGGACATATGGACACAAAATGGACATTGAAGACTATCAACAGAGTGAGTACCAATCCCTAAAGCCCAAAATTTATGGGAGCTTCTCTATTACAAAAAATTAAGTTTGACATTCTATTAACACAAAAGAGCAAATATTTTAAATAAATATTGTGACAATATCTTTACAGCAATATATATTACAAAAATATCTTGTCCCCACAACATTTATTTTATTTTATTTGGGGGGGGCATCACTTCCCTCTGGTCGTCTTGGGAGCTACCAGCCTTGTTCCTGGAGAGCTGCTGCTGGATTTGAAGCTCAAAGCCAGTGGACCACAGTCCTGCACTCAACCATTACGCCACTGGGGTTCAGTCCCACAACATTTATTTTAATTGACTAAACAAATTAAATTGTGAAGGATTTCACCTTGTTAGGATTCACAATCAATGCTAACAGGAAACACAATCAATAAATCAATTGACACATTACATTAGGTAAACCTGCTGCATAAGAATTTAAAAATTGAACAGATAAGGTATCACTTTGAAATCTAGTACTTTAAATAATTTCATATGAGTGTGAAATTTGTACTTTGAAAATTATATATATACATATACATATATGCATAATTCATATATATATATGTGAATTATGGTGCTGGTTAACATGTTAGAAAATGCCACACACTGCCAAAAGAACATAAAAAGCACAGTCAGAATGCTACTTAGAAGCAGAGATGTGAAATTTTGTCTAATGTACTTTGAACATCATATCAGTAGACACTAGATCCTGGAAAAGGACATGATAATAAGCAAAGTTGAGGGCAGTAAATAAGAGATATTATAGAAAAGCCCTCAACAAAATAGATCAACACAGTTGTTGCAAAAATGAAACCATACTAATTAATTGTGAGGATGGCGTACAATCCGTCAGAATCCACTCGACACCACCTATCAAGAGAAGCAAATACACTAAAAACTGCAATGTATATCATTTGACAATTTTTAAATAAAGATTTTTAAGTAAGAGATTTTAAAACTTATTTTTAGGTGTCATCTCACTGGTTTATCATAATACTACCAATTGGTCCAATTGTGCAAATTTTCTTTTCTTTATATTAAGTTGTAATCTATATGAAAGGCTGCAATCTGTGCTCTTCATCAGTAATTACAGCATTTAGGCTGTATTTACTTACAAGACAGATTTGTTTTTTGTTTGTGGTCCCTGGCACTTTCAATATTCTTCAGTAGCATCAAATGCATTGATTCTCCTTTGGTCTACCTTAACTGATGGTCAACTTTTGCATGTATATGAGGCAAACGAAAGTACCATAGCTTGCCTGAAGCACACCTTCTTACTCTTCTATCTTTGGTCTTAAGCACTTTAAAGGGGCCTGGTGCAGCACATTTACACAATGTAATGTGTTGTTAGATTGCTTGACTGCTTCTTCCATGAGTAATGACACTGAATTCAAGCAATATGAAATCCTTGACAACTTCAAACTTTTCTCCATTTAACATGATATTGCCTATTGGTCCATTTGTAAGAATTGGAGATCTATATATCCTGAAGGCAGCAATTTTTGATCATCAGCACATATTTCAAGTAAGCCTTGCATTAGGCCAGCAAGGTTGTACCACCTGCCTGTTGAAGATTGTTAATAAGCTTTCCTCCAATCCTGATGCTACTTTCTTCTACACATGATCTGATTCTCTGATTATTTGCTCAGCATACAAATTGAATTAGTGTGGTGAGAGGAAACAACACTGATAAACACATTACTTGATGTTAACCAGAACAGAATTCCTCTGTTCTATTGGAAAAACTGCTTATTGATTTATGTACAGGTTCTTCACAAGTAGCATAACATGTGCTGAATTTTCCATTCGTCTTAAGGATATACAGTTTGTTAAGATCCACAAAGCCAATTAAAACAATTCAGCATTTTTCTGGTATGCTTTGCTTTCTGCCAAGATTGATGATGGCAGCAACATCCCTGGTTCCAGATTGGAACCTAGCTAGAATCTCCAGCAGTGCTCTTTGCATTACTTCAGCCTTTCTTGAATGAGCTTAAGACAGTTTTATTTGCTTGTGGTATGACTGACATTGTTAGATAACGTTCAGATTCCGATGATTCATGTTTCTTTGGAAGAAGTACATCTATGGAGCTCTTCCAGTAGACTGTCCAGGTAGCTGTCTTCAAAGTTTTTTGGTGTAAACAAGTGAGTGGTTCCCATGCTTCATAGCATACTGAATATTTAAGTTATGATTGTATCAATTCCTTTTATATAGTGTACATAGGTGTAGAAATACTACACTAAATCACTACAGTAGTTGCTTAAATACAAGCTAGAAAGATAGAAATGTAAAATAAATCTGCAATTTTAAAATACATAATATGTTCATGTACATAACATATTCACAAATACAATAAGTGTTGTGGGTATAGGGAAGTTATGAATGAAGGTTGCATGGTTTATAATAAAATGCATAATGCATATGTTATTTGTGTAAAAATACAGTATATTTCATTCCTAAAATATTTTTGAGTTGATATTGCATAAATTCTTATAAAAGATTTTAAGATATTAAGTAAATAATATAAATTTTTGAAATTATTTTTAGTTTTGTCATTTGTGTTTTGCTTTAGGTACGTCCAAGCTGGTTCTGACTCATTGTGACCCAAAGAATACCAAAATGAAACACTAGTCTGATTGTTTAGCTCATGGTTGCAGCCAATTCCAACTTAGCATAACAATGTATCTTGAAATTGAACCCACAGTCATAATTACATGTTAACTATTTCTGAACTACCTCCTTTCAAATACCGTTGTCTTAAATTGTTAGGAATTCTGAGGCTCATATTCAGAGTCCAGTGGTGTTTTATGTTTTTCCTTTTAGGCTTCTACTACAACTTGCTTTTCGTTACTTACAGTCATCAAAGATCAGGACCAGTTACAAGATTAATTGAATAGATGGAACAATGAGGAACTGGTACAGTGCCTACATTTTTATCATTAGATTAATTATTTTGCACTAAAATATGGTATTTATGGTATATAGTACATTATAAAATTATCTATATACTGTACTATGTATAGTATTGAATATCATGGCATGATAGTTATATAATCCTTTATCAATTTGAGAGGATCAAGAGTGAAGAGGTGGAATTTAGACTGTCAATAGCATTATAGCCAATGAGGCTTCTCTTGAGGATCCTGGGAACTCTTGTATTTCTTCTTGCCTCCTAGGAGGCAGGATACACACTCTCTACTCACTCCCTGAGAGAATCTCTACTGACAAGATACATGGATCTATGCTATTGGCTGTGAGAACTTTGGACCACCTGGAGACCGACACCAGCACAGAGAGACTTCCACTGCCAGGGGATCCACAAGACTATCTCCCACTGGCCTATGATCTCCCTGCATGTAGTGTCATTGAATGTGTTTTGTAATCCTGAAGAGGACTTTATAGGTTGATATTAGACATATGGGCTAATATTCAAGCTTATGAACTTGATCTGGACTGGGATGGGCTGTTTTCTCAATTCTTATACATATATGCGTGTCAATGAATTTGTTTCTCTAGTCTATCCAGACTAACACACAGGGTGATTTTTGGAGGAGGTACATGTTGGGCTGTTACCTGAGAGGGCAGCAGTTTGAAATCACCAGCTGCTCCAGAGAAGAACGACGAGGATTTCTACTTCTCTAAAGAGATACGGTCTTGGGGTGGACTTCTCTGCTAAAACATCATGATGAGTCAGAATTGACCCAATAGCATTGATATACATGTATACACGTATATGCACATACATATGCATAATAATACATATATGTATTATCATACTATGTTTTATATAATATACAGTGTATAATGACCTAAATATCTCATATTATATCTACTAATTTATTAGTAGTCAGTAATCTCATATTATACACCAAGACTATAATAACCATTTTTCATGATTGAAACAATATATATTCTTAGAACAAGTGTATTATATTGAAATTTATAAGTAATCCTTAATAAAATAAGATGAATAAACTTAGTAAAGTTATTATTGTCTGGTAAGCTTTTTATAAATAGAGCATCACAGAATAAATAACCAAACAAATTAATTGCCATCAAATTCTAACTTATATCAGTTTTACATAGGTTTTCTGAGGCTCAAAATCTAAATCTTTACACAGTCTAAAACCTCATCATTCTCCCACAAAATGGCCATCGGGTTTGAATTTACACACTTGCGGGTAATAGCCCAAGCTTATCCAAAAGTGCTATCAGACCTTCTTTAAGAGCTCATAGCCTTGTCAAATATAAATTCCTTATTGAAAACATACTTTTTTCAGACTGGAGGGGGCAGACGGAAAGAAGTAGGAGGATAAGAAATAGGATGGCAGATGCAGAGAAAAGACAAGAAGACTTCAAAAGGAGTTGCAACATGGTGTTATCACAGCAAGGTCTAGAACAGAGCGGGGAAGCAGAGGGGGGAAACAGGTGTGCTCTTCCTAAGGGGCCAAGAGGAGGACCGCGAGGCTCTGAGACACTGAGCTATGTCATGTCAGCCTCAATAGAATATACATGACAACAACAATAACAACAACCCGAAAGGAGCATATTGGTAAGGTTTTTGAGAAAGTTAAGTCTTCAATGATTGCTAGAAGAAATGTAAAATGGTGGGACCATTGTCAAAAAAATTTTATGGCTACATAAGAGTTGAATATAGCTTTAAAATATGGATCTGCAATGCAATTCTAGGCGTATACCTATATGTTAGACCAGGTTGACTAGAGAAACAAATCCAGACTCACTCGCATATGTTTAAGAAACAACTTTACATCAAGAACACATCCCAATCCAGTCCAATGCAAGTCCATTAGTTCTATACTAGTCCATAAGTCTATCTTCAGACTCACAAATCCATATAGAACGATGCAGAAGGCCAGGATATCACAGGCCGATGAGTGCAGTCATGTGGTTCCAATGGCGGTGGAACATTGTAGGACTAGTGTGAGTCTCAGTGTGGCTCATAAATAAGGAGGTGATGGCAGAGAGAAGGGAGGAGGTTCCCAGGACCAACCTTATAAGAAGGTTCTTGTGAGCGGACAAGGAGGCATCATCAGGCTGTGACCTGAATGATAGGCTTGAGTCCACCCTATACTTTTATATTTTTAAGTTGACATGAAATTATGTAATTACCACAACTCAGAAGAAGTGAAGTCAGGAATGCAAACAGAAACCTGTAAACCAAAGTTCACTGTTGCACTTTCCACAACGGTCCAAGGTTGGAACTACCAAAATGCCCATCAAGAGATCTAAAGGATTAACACAATGTGGTATGTAGATACAATAGAGTATTTTGCAGCTGTCAAAATAAAGAAAGTTCTGATGCCTACTACAACATGGAAATATTATGGTTGGCGACAAAAAGTAGTTCATAGGAGGAAAAGTAAGTAAAAATATAGAACTTGAAGATTATTAATGGCTATCAGGGGTAGGCAAGAAGGAAAGACGTTTTTATTAGGAGATATGTGTTAGTTTGAATTCTTTAGATGAGCAAAAACAATGATGCCTGCCTGTGTTTGTACAAAGAAAGTGATTTATATCACAAAATAGTTTAGGCAGTTATATCAATACATATGTCCAATCTAGTTCAAGTTAGACTTCTCCTGACTCATAGAAACTTATTCAATGGAACAGGATGGTGATGCAGAGATGGCACAGGGCACAGACTTATGAATACAGAGGAAATAAAGCATCCACAGTGGGTCACAGGAATCCACTGTTGAAGCCTATTGCTGGCTTGGGGGATTGACAGGCAACATGACAGAATTAGGAACCAGATAGAAGATCCACCCCTGACAGAGGTGAATGAACAAAGCGAAATCTACTTGGCTTAGTCTCTCTTGCACATGTTGTCTCTCTCTCTCTCTCTTTCTCTCTCTCTCTCACTCACTCTCTGCCACATGCAAGGAGGTGCCAATAGGTTTTGGCCTGATTGATAGCTAGAAGTGTGTCCATACAAGTGCACACCGATTGAAATTGACATAAAACCACCTGACAAAGGGTTTTGCATTTACGTAAAACGTGATGAAAGACATTGGGAAGATAAGGACAATGGTGGCTCAACTTGGAAAATGTGATCACTGAATTGTAAATGTAGTTTATGTTATGTCAGTGGGTATTTTCACTGCAAGGAAACAAACACCAAAAGGATTTCAATTCAGTTTTAAAAGCATAGAGCCACGTATTATTTTGATTCATCTAGTTGATACTATCATCTTACCAGCTTTTTTAAGTGTGACAGTATTTCTTTGCCATATTTTTAATTTCCTAAAATTTCACATTCACAGGCACAATCTAGAAAACAGGGAATGGAGAACCAGCAGATATGAAACAGTGAGAGGATCATAGCTGCAATGTCTGCAGAACAAAGACAAGAAATAAGATGCTTTCCAAATGGACTCTTCTGTAAAGTCCCGCCATGCCTTTCCAAAGTACTTTTCTATCTAGAAGTAAAAGCAATGCTTTAAGTTAAAAATAGAATTGGATTATACATTTTCAAGACTGATAAATGCATAATAATCCTATGTATAAAGAAAAAGTGCTATGAGCAAGGAGAAAATTTAGATGGATGTAGTTATCAAGAAAAATCAGAAAACAAGGGAAGTATTTCTTCATTTGGGTGCAGGTCCTTTATTTTCCTCAGTTTTGGATCAGTCAAACACAATTTGGAAACCTCTGTCTCTGAAGAACTGTAAGTATGTCCATGTGAAATTTCAGTTGAGTCCTTGTGAAGATGTTGATTGCAATTACTTCATCAAAGAACATACCTCAGTGAAATCTATTGTTTCATATCACAATTATGAATGATAAAATAATAACTTAGTAAATGTCTTAAAGAATAAGATAGAAAAAGGCTTTAATTCATCTATACAACCTCAGAACTTGCAGGCACTGAGAAACAACCACGTGCATCTTCTCTATTAATTATTTCTGTTGCTTATAGTACATAGGAATCCGATAACCTCACTCTTTGATGGAACTAAAAAAATTGTAATTCTGTAATCTTATCATGGACAAAACCTTTTCCAAACCACAAAAATGATGAAATATCTCTCTAAGGTAACATCAGTGACTGCGGCTCCTTTTTCATTTGCATACTTGCCCTTTCTCGATTCTTCTTATTCCTAGATGAAATATATTAAGAACTAAATATAAATTCATTGCTATATAGTAGAATTATGACTCACAGTGACCTTATAACAGAATAGAAATGCCCATAAGATTGTCAAGACTCATTCTGCATGGCAGCAGATAGCTGCATCTGCCTCTTGCAAAGAGGGTAAGAACTGCTGTCCTTTTGATGTGCAGAAAAGTGCTTACCACCTGCAGTCCCAAGGTTTTTACAAATAGGAATGGGAGAGGGTTTGGAATCATGAACAAAACTGATAAGTTCCCAATGAAAAGCAGGAAAATCACACCATGTTTCTTATTTGTCATGATGCCCTTTATTTTCCTCACTTTGGGTTCTTCCATATCCAGTGGTAACATTTCCATATTTAGACATACAAACCTATTCAATCTGATTTTCAAGAGCGGCATTTCCCCACTGTAGCACAGTACTCATTGTAATATAGATGTAGATGGAGTGGTAGGTGTAGGTGTCAGTTCAGATTCATGTAGATACAAACATAGATGTGGTTATGGATCTCCCACTTGTCTGTCAGTTGCTCATGCTGCAGTGTCTCGTGTGTTGTGGTGATGCTAAAAGATATGATATTTCAAATACCAGCTGAGTCATCAAAGGGAAGAGGTTTGAATGGCACTTCCAGATAAGAATTGCCAACAAAGAACTCACCTGGACTACTTCAAAGGAAACCTCAAGCAGCACTTCAAACATTTTCAGATACAGAAGGCCTCATGTTATGGGAGCAGAGCATCATTGCAGACAGTGCAGCAGGATGGGGCTCAGGGATCAGAGAGCACTTGGAATGTGACTGAGGAGGAGCTGATTTCCCAGAGTGGAGTTGATCAGGGTCGCTTGAATTGGATAAAGTCTGAGAGAGTGGAATCTTCTGGTTATTCATTTGCTGATGGGACACAAATAAAAGTTGGAGAGATAGCTTCAAAAATCTGCTAATGATGAGAAATGGAATATGCAATGCATAAATCTAGATAAATTGATGAAAGTCCTCAAACATTAAATGGAACACATAAAGAATTATATCCTAGATAATAGAGAACTGAAATAATCTGGGACTGGGCACAGTTTGAATCAGATTACATGCTCTACTATGTCAAGAAGAACACTATCCCAGGGAATGACATTGCATCCACCATCACAAAGGATACTGCAAATCAATCTCAAAGTGCAATGCTGTATGTGATAGGATTAAATTCTATCATATCTTCAAGGAATGTCTTATTAATACAACTATTATTCAAATGTATATAAGAGCCACAAATTCAATTGATGAAGAAAATGAATAATTCTACCAATATTTATCAAACATGCAATCAAGATTCATTGATGGTTATTGGTGGTTGGAACACAAACAGTGGAAACAAAGAGGAAGAGACAGTAATTGGAAAATGCAGTTGGTGAGAAAAATGGAGGTAGAAATTTCTTTAATAGAATTATACAAGACAAATGACTCCTTAACAGCAAATAGCTTCTTTCAACATTACGAATGATGTATATATACTTAGACACTTGCAGGTGGAACTCACAGAAAGCAAATTGATTAGATTTGTGAGAAATGTACAAGTATAATGAGAGAGTTTAGAATGGAAAAGTTTAATATTAGCAGCTAAATCCAGGTCAGGGGCTGTCTATAGACCACACTTCCAATTACTTATATGTAGTTCAAGACAAGGCTGAAGAAAATGACAATAAAGCCATGAGATCCAAAATATAACCTTGATTCTATGTGACAAGGCTGCAGAAACTGGTGAAATCAGAACAGGTGATAGACTACGATTCAAGTCCCAAGAGCCAAAGCCAAGCCAAACACAAGGTCCAGAACTAAACACTGGAAAAAATGTCTGAAACTCAAAAGAGATCTTGCTTCTATCAGGATGCCTTCAGGAAGTGAAAATCAAAAAGAGGGAAGACTTTGGATGAGGTCTAATTTTCTTGTTGTTGTTGTTGTTATTGTGTTTCTTCAGCAGACCATTCCCCCAAGTAGACAAAGGATGAAGACACTGAATACAACTGGCCAAAAACCTATTAGCAAAACATAGTCTATCAAAAAGTAGGATTATAGCTATTGGTATAGAGGCTAATATTTACAGTAAATCACAATGCTATTATGGACCATGTTAAATATATATATACCAGAGATAAAATCCTTAGGGGAACTGCTCTGCATTAATTGTCCCTATCAAGTGGCAAAAATAACAACTGTCAAATAACACAAAGTGCTTTATATTTTCAATATAACAATGTTTATTTGACTCCAGGTCTTGCCATTAACTCAAGATATGTTTTTTTATATGTATATATAGTTATATGTAATATATATCTATCCATTATTTCAAACTCTATATATCACATAACATGATTTTGGATAATCAACATATTCATGCTAATAGAAAACTTATAAAAATATTTGCAAAATATTTCTAAGATTAAATTTTCACAGCCAAACCTTTTATATTTTCAGAGTTGAGACTAGAACACACTAAGTTCTCTAATTGGAATTTTACCCATGCTATAGCATACTTTGATTGGAACTGATGCTTAGGTGTGCAGAAATTGCCTGGTGCTAATACACGTTTTAGTATGGATATGCAAAACACACTTTTTTTTCTTTTCTGCATTATTTTCTCCCATTTATGTCTTCATCTGACCAGCGAATACTTAAGATATTTTATGAAGCACAGATGTCCTTGAACATCTAAAAGATAAAAATATAAGCATAAAGAATTAATAATTTCCATTAAAGATTTGTATAATATAATGCATTTTCTCATCATATTTATGCAACCCGTATGCCGACTAAAGCATCAGAGAAGTTGGATTGTATGAAGAAGAGTGCCGCATCAGTACTGGCATATTAAAAACCTGCAATACACAGATGACTCAATCTTATTTGCTGAAAGTGAGCTGGAAAATTAAAGTTCTTATGATTATCAAGGATTCCAGCTTTCAGTCAAGATTGCTACTCAATATAAAGGGTGCTAACAGAATGACAGCTGGATTAATAGGCAACATCATAATGAATGGAGAAAAGTTTGAAGTTGTCGAGCATTTTGTCTTGTTTGAATCCAATGCTCATGGAAGCAGCAGTTAGATGACCAAAAGGCATGCTGCACTAGGTAAAGATGTTGCACAAGACCTCTTTAGAGTATTTGCAATCAAGGATGTTACTTTGAGGAAGCATGTGTCTGATCCAAGACTAGGCTATTTCCAAATACTTTATATGTATGTGAAAGTCAGATGTTGAATAGGAAGACGAAAGAAAAATCGATACAGAAGACTATTGGAAGTACCGTGGGTTGCTAAAAGGACAAACTGACTTGTCTGAGAAGAAGGATGGCCAGAGTGCTCCTTAATGGTAAGGATGATGAGATTTTATCTTGCACACTTCAGACATGTTGTCAGGAGAGACCAGTTCCTAGAGAAGGACAATGCATTTGGAAAAGTAGAGAGGCATCTGAGGAAAGAGAAGCCCCTCACAGAGCCGGATTGAACCCTGCGTCTGCACAGAGAGGATAGAGCACAGGAAACATTGTGCCGATGGCACAGAAATATGCTTCCTTCTGTTGTGTAAAGGGATGCCATGATTTGGAATTAAGGGTTGACAACTGAAAACAACAAAAACATCTAGCGTTAGACAGTCCCAATACAACCTCCGTTCTGGAGACCCTGCATAGTCTTTCTCCCTCTTCCCCTTCATGTCCTCAGCTATTCTTACACTTCTAGGGTGATCCTTGTACTTATGCTATCCAGTGTTTAACTTATCCTTCCATACTCCTATTCATCCCGCTTGCGTATACATATCTGCAGTTACTTGCAACTAATATCTGCTTGTAATAGAGCAAGCAGTTTCCTAAACAGAAGTCATGTTTGTGTTGACTGGTTCATTTGCTGTATGTGCTAGACCTTAAAAGGATGCTCAACAGAACCTGACTACCCCACAAAAATTTCTAGTGCATATATCTTTCTTCTTAGAAGATTCCTAACACATTCAGACTACCTGTCATCATTAATGCTGATGTCTGGGCATTGTATTTTAGTGAGAAAAAATAAGCAGGTAGATAAGAACTCACTTTTAATTATTCTAATCATTTCCACATATTTTAAACTTTATTTAATGGTCAAAAAGGATATTTTACTCAACATGTTGACATGTAATAGCTTTTATCCATATACTCATATTCAACTTTACATAATGGTAGCCATTGCAGTGTATTCAATTGGTTTCATAAATATATATATATATCATATATAAAGTACTAATACAAAAATATTCAATCAAGAAAGTAAAGATGTTAACAAAATATCTCCATTGCATCCCATTTGGCTCTACTGAGTCCTACAACATTAACTCAAGGAGAAAAAATTACTTAGTGAAACTGAGTATAAAATTGATAATTTAATCAGTTTAAAAGACAGTTTTTGAAATTTAATTAATCTGATTAGAAAAATTAACAATGTACATGATTATAATTTAATTTTCATGCCTATTGCCTTATTAATTAAACATCTTTGGTTTGCTGACTATGTACTCCTATCTTTCATCTCACACACACACACACACACACACACACACACGGAAATTAAACTGTTAGAAATGGAAGCAAACCCTCTTTGTAATGTTCAATATGAACTTTCTATACCAGTGAATAGTAGAACAAAGTGTAGCAAGTCAATTAGAACTCTTTTCTGGCTTTTCAAGAATTAGGTATGTGACAAACTTGTTTCATATAGAAAAGAAAGGAGAAGAATTAATTTTTCATAGTTTGTGTCTCATATCTGTAAGCATAAAGTTTCCATTTCTAAATATAGTAACCCTAGAATGCATTAAATCAAATATAAAAGAGTGATAAATAGATTGTCTTAAATCTTTGTTAGTCCTGTAATGTGTAAATTCATAAGAAATAAAAACTCTATTTCAAATGAACAGATGCATCTGTGTTGGAAGAAGTACAACCAGTATGTTCATTTTTGGCAAGGATGATGAGACTTAATCTCATGTATTTTAGACATTGTTATCAGGAAATACTAGTTCCTAGAAAAAGACAGTATGCTTGACAGAGGAGCAGTAGAAAAGAGGAAGACACTTGACAAGGTGACTTGACACAGTGACCACAACAATGGAACCCAATATAAAAACCATTCTTAAGATGGCTCAGGGGCAGGCAATGGTTTGTTGTGTAATAGATAGGGTCACTATGAATCAGAACTAACAGGACCTTATATTATGCTACACTATTTTACATGCCAGATCTTTTTATAAAAATATTATTTTATTGGGTACTCTTACCGCACTTATAACAATCCATACATCCATTGTATCAAATACATCTGTATATTTATTGCTATCATTTCCCAAACATTCTCTGTCTACTTGAGCTCTAGTTAGTAGGTACTCTCCTTTCTCCTTCCTCCCCAAACCTCCCTCCCTCATGAACCCATAATAACATAATTTATTTTTATTTTCATATTTTATACCACCCACCTCATCTCTTAACCCCAGTTTCTGTTGGTTATCCCCCTGGAGAAGAAGAAGGGGTGGGTGTGGAGTAGCTCATTGTATGTGTCAGATTTTTATCCTGAATTTTGCACTCATGTTTCTCAGCATCCAGAAAATGACAATGTGATTTCCTCTTCTAGTCTCTTAATTCTTAGACGCTATGGATCAATTTGTGCTTATTTGGTGTTCTGAGCATGCTGAATGTATTTTGCATATAACATTCATTTAATGGCATTTTGTCAAAGGAATAATGCATATTATTTGGAGGGAAAAGTCCAGAATATTCATTTTAAAAGTATATAGATTGATGGACTTCTGGAGATGGCAACTGAGTAGCACACACCAGAGGGACTCAACAGAATCAGCACAGAGGAGCCACTGAGTGGGAAAGTGCACACTTCCGAGTCACAGAAGGAGCATCAAAAGGACGAGGAGACATAGATCCACTAAGTTTTGAAGAGCTGTGAGCTTTGGGCTTGTCACAGGGGCCAGCTAGGGCTGAGCCTTAGACCCACCACAGCCTCGCCTGGAGCCTGGCTCTTTTGACTGCGTCAAGGACTTTACTTTAGCAGAGTCACAGCTTGCTGCCATTTTGGAGCAGGATTTAAACTCCTCCAGTTCCACGTCTGGCAATTGGAATTCAGCTATTTCTTTACTGATTTCTTCTTTCAATTCTCTCTTTCCCCTCATAGTCTCAATGGATTAAGTTTTGTTCATTTGGTTTTTTCTTCTGTTTGTTTTTTCCCCTCTTTCCTTTTACATGACACAGTTAGCCTGCAGGCCACTCCCCTTTGCCGAGGACAACTATACCCATCTTCCACCCACTGGGGGAGTGTCCTCTCACTTGCCCTCTGCAGCCTTGCATGTGGCTGGGGAAATACAGCTTGCCATCCACCACAGGTGATCTCCTGCCTAACCTTCTAGGACCTTTAAGTGACTTGGGAACTCCTGCACATCCTTTGTGGTACTCTATTTGGCTCAGGGAAACTCTGCAAGCCTTCGACCATGCTCCACATGACTGAGTGAGCCCCTACCCATTCTGTGTGGTTTCACGTGAATGACGATACTTTCAGCCTCCTGGTGTAGTGCTTCAGACAGCCTAATGCAGCTCCACCACTCCATGCTCCTGCAGAAACCTCTGTCAAACCTACATGGCAATCTTGCCAATTAGGACAATGCTGCGTGCCATCCATGGTACTCCATATCAAAGCAGCCGCACCCTCACCCTCTGGGACACTCCCGTTGCACACCCCCACACACCTTCTGATGCACCTAATTCACCATGGGACACACCACCAAGGCTTCCTGTGAGGTCATCCAATGCAGCCTTCCTCCTAAGTCCACATCCTCCCAACGAGCATCCCTTGAGAAAACCCACCAAACTTATGTCCAAATAGCAAAGGAGTAGTTGCTTAGGGAAAAAAATGAAACCACAGGAGGATGAGGCAGTAGGCCAATGCTCCCTTGCAGTGGGTTGCAGGCAGTTCAAAGAAACATTACTACAAGAAAGCCCAGTGCTCTTTGACTTTCTGAACATGGTGATGGGCTCTTCTAAAACAACACAATGCAAACAGAAGCCAGCCCAAACCAGCACAAAGAAAAAAAACACAGGAGAAACAAAAGACAATGTCAGAAGAAGTCCTTCACGAAATGATGTCCATGGAAGACACAGAGATTGATCTACCATAGAAATAAATCTTCAGAATGATGCTTGGAGTTATGCAGGATATGGTGGAAGCAACGCGAAAAGGATAAAATGATAGAGGAGATAAATAGCACACATCAAGGGAAATATAATATCTAAGGGACAAGAAAACAGAGCCAATAAAAAATTCCCAGACTTCACCAACAGATGTGAGGTGGCAAAGAATTGTTCAAGTGACCTAGAAGATAACCAAGCAGACTTCAAAAAATGGGAAAGGATGTGAAATAACAGATGTAGTGACCCTGAATATCAATGGACTGAATTCAGACATTAAATGGCAAAGGTTATCAGACCGGCTTAGAAAACACAACCTGTTGATTTGCTGCTTATAGGAAACACATCATGATTACAAATAAAAAAGGGCTGAAAATCAAAGGCTGGAGAAAAATATACCAAGCAAATAACAATTCAAGAAAAGTAGGGGCTGCAATTCTAATCTCTGACAAAACTGATCTCAAGGTGTAAGCAAATAACAAGAGATAAGGAAGGGCACTATATAGTGTTCTAGGAAACAGTAGACCAAGAACCAGTGAGCATAATAAACATATGTGCTCCCAATAAGAGAACCACAAAATTCACCACTCAAACACTCCAGAAGATGAATAAAGAAGTGATAGGCTCAACAATTAAAGTAGATGAATTTAATACACAACTGTCTGAAAAAGACAGACCGCAGAGAAAGAAGCCTAACAACGAGATCTAAACATTATGATTAGACAGCTTGATCTTAGAGATATTGTCTAGCTCTCCATCCAAATGCAAGAAAAATCACATTCTTTTTAAGCTCACATGGGACACACTTGACGATAGACCACATGCTGGAACAGAAGTCAAATCTCTGTAAATTCAAGCCCATAGACATCATAGACAATTCTCCCTCTGAATATGATGCCCTAAAGCTATAAATCAACAAAAGGTCAATTAAGAAAGCAAAGAGGGTTAGACAGTGAATATTGCAAAAAGGGTGTGTACCAGCTCAGATCAGAGATGATCACGGCAGAGTCCACAATTTCAGGAAGTTGGAAACAATCCAAATTTTCATCAAAATATCAATGGGTTAGAAAACTATGATATATACATAAAATGGAATACTACATATCCATAAAAAGAAGTGATGAATGAATCACACCGCAACATGGAAATATTTGGAGGAAATTATGCTAAATGAAGCAAGGCAAGTACAAAGTCAATTACAACAGTAGTCAGTTGAGTTAGGCTTAAAATTGCAAAGGGGGCATAGGGGAAAAGCTCCTATATACACATATCCTTGGTGTGTTTTCCAATACTATGGCATGGGCCAGACCCAACCCAGGCATACATATGGCAGCAACATAAAAAGAAGGGGAAAAGAACAGAAAAAATACATGGATAGTGGGGGAACATTCAGGGGGAGGGGGGAGAGAAGTGGAAGAGAGGGACCAGACTTCAATCTGGTACACCAAGATGTGAATGCAACATACGGGCATGAAACAGGGAATCAATAGAGAGGTTTTAGGGGCTGGCTCCAATCCCAGCTAGCTAATAACCTCTTATCTTCAGAAGAATTCACTTCAGAATACAGCACTGAAACAATAGCTCAGGGAAAAGGGGTATGTCTGACCAGAGCACAAAGGAGCAGACAAAGAGGGAGGGAGAGAAAGTAGAAGACATTCTGCCTCACCAGGCCCTGAGGATGAGCAGCCAAATACAGAGGACTGAGGACCGTAGGGTCAACCCCACCACCAGACATGATGTCTCTCACTGACCCATAGTGCTATGAAGACAACACTGAAAACACCATGAGGGAATTACCCCCATTCTAAACCGACCACATCATGGTGAGACAACAAAGAAGCAAGGAGAGCAAAGCAATGAAGTCCCCTGCAGATACAAAAAACAGAATTGGGGGCCAGGACATGGTACCCTATCAGACTCAATGGGAAACCCAACTAAAGGTCAGACCTGAAACAATGTATAAGCCTTTTCTTTTTTGTTCTTTGTTTTTGCTGTTGTTTTATTTTTCTCTGTCTTCTTTTTGTGCTTATTATTGTCTATGAATGTCTATATAGATAAAATAAACAATCTGGTGTTGAAATGGGGCCTGTAGGAAAGGGGGAGGCATGGCAGAGACAAGGGAAAGGAAGGGGTTGTTAGCCAACTCAGGACAATGGAACAACAAATGAACTAAAATTGGTGGTGAGGCAGGCAAAGGATACTTGGTGGTTCTCGATCAAGGGCAACATAGCCGAGGGAAATTACTGAAACCGAAACAAAAGCCTAACTTGACAGTGGGGCAAAAGGAAACTAAAAGAAAATAGAGGAAATATCTCAGAGTCAAATGACATTTATAGAGGTTTAAATACAGACATGTGCATATGTAAATATTCATATATGATGAATATAGGGGAATAGAGCTTTGTACATATATTTAATTGCTAAGTATTAAGGTAGCAGGTGGACATTGGGTCTCTGCTCAAGAACTCTCTCAACACAAGAACAGGTAGTTATAAAGACCTGGCATTCTGTGATACTCCCCTTCCTGACATGATCGCTGAAGACAAAAATGCGCCCATAAACAAGGTGGTGAAGAAAGCTGATGGTGCCTGGTTTTCAAAAGACATAACACCTGGGGTCTTAAAGGTATGAAGATAAACAAGCGTCCATCTAGTTGAGAAGCAATAAAATCCACATGGAAGAAGCACACCAGACTGTGTGAGCAAGAGATGCCAATGGGATCAGGTATCAAAACCAAAAATCATATCAATGTGAATGTGAGGGAATGTGACACAGAGAGCCATGGCCCACCTGTTGACAGTGGAACACCCCCTTACAGAAGGGTCACAAAAAAGAGTACTGTACAGCACTAACGTGACATACAATTTTCCTCTAGCTCTTCAGTGCTTCTCCCCTGCGCCCACCCCTATCATTGCGACAGTCCTACCTTGCAAGTTCAGCCAGAAGAGAGCATGGATACTGGATCAGAGAAGATCTGGAAACAGGAAATCCAGAAGAGAAAATCCCTCAGAACCAATGATGACAGGAATGATACAAGAAGCTTAAGGGAAAAGTGAAGGAGAAGGGGCAACTGATCAAAATGATCTGCATGTAAAAGGGTGAAGGGAGACATTGGTTAGTATGAAACATGAAAAAAATTATAAATTCTCATGGGTTCATGAGGGAGGGAGGAGAGGGAGGGGGAAATTAGCTGATACCAAGGGCTCAAGTAGAAATAAAATTATTTTAAAATGATGATGGCAACATATGTACAAATGTACTTGACACAATGTGTGTATATATGTGTTGTGATAAAAGTGGTACAAGTCTCTAATAAAATATGTCCCATAAACATATATACACATCTGTATATGCCATCAAGCAATTAATCTTTGTTCAAACTATGTTCTATTGTGTTATGCTGATTTTATTCGATATCAGTTGCATGCAAATTCACACTTTTAAAAGTTTGTCATAGATTTCTGCACAAAAAGAAATTGAGTGATTGAAAGGTAGATTATTTACTTAATGAACATATTATTTTTAATTTTTAATGAAAATATTTTAAGGCACATTTTTCAATTTCTCAAAAGAGGATAAATCATAATAGCAAATTAAAATAATATATTTCAGGTCCATGATAAAAAATTCAGTGTGTGACATATTTTAAATACATGTTGCTAAAAGTAGAGTTTTCAATGTGAGCTCTAACAGAAATGATCTTTAGTTCTCTAAACTTTAGGAAAGAAAGATAGCAAAAAATACATTTAAATATGTGGTAGTTGCATTGCACTTTATAGTATATTTCATGCTACTTTGTAAAATACATTCCAGCACTACATAAATACACATTAGTCACCAAAAATTGTGACATATAAAATAAATGTTCCTTAAATTTGGGGTCTATACATTTTACTCCCGTTTATATTTTTATCGCTTAACTCTTTCATAATTAATTTCACTCTTTGAAATGTGTACTACTTTCAGGCAGGTATTTTCCATTTCTATGATCTCAGTTGTCACACATCAAAATTACAGAAAAGAACAGAATCCAGAGTGATAAAAGAAATCACCCATATATTTCACAGAGAGAATCTAAAGCAGAAAAAGAAAAATGCAGTAATTCTGGAGGAGAACATTATATTTTAGAAAATTCACTTACAATACATGAGTATTTTCATATACTATGATCAAAGACTGAAGGGAAAGAATAATTAAGTATCTCTCTAGATATATATATATATATATATATATATGTTCTACTGAAAGAATAATTTATAGAGACAATTTACCTTCAAGGAGAAAAATATATCAAGGCCTAAGATGACCATTTCATCATCAAAGAGTATAAATAAATGATCTGATGAAGATGATGAATGAAGACTGGTTTTGTTGTTTTTCATAATACTTGGCCAAGTGCACTAATTTTAGAGTACCCATTTTAAATAAAAACTCACTCAAACTTCTGCTGTATTTCTATCACAAGTGTAAATAATGAAGTAAAGGCTAAATGCTAATGAATTGGAAATGGTAAAATCTCCCATTAAACAAAAAGGGAAAATAGCTCAAATGAAAGAAACAAATAAATAAAATTAACTATCTTTGAATTCATTCTGATTTGAAATGACTTTAGAGGACACAGTAGAGTCATCCTTAAGGGTCTCCCAGGTTGTAAATCTTTATGGAAGCAGATGGCCAAAGCTTTCTCTCTTAGAACAGCTGGTGCTTTCAAACCACTGACTGTTTGGTGAAAAGTGGAGCACTTTAAACACTGCCCCACTGGTGATCCTTCTGTAATTATATAAAATAAGTTTAGTTACCATGAAAGAAATACATTTGATTGAGTACATATTATGTGGTAGGTCATGTTGACTAAAGAAACAAATTCAGTGGCACACATATGTATATGGAAGCATAATTACATATTGAGAAGACATCTCTGTCCAGTCTAGATCAAGTCCACAGTCTGATATTAACTCATATGTCTGACACTAGTCCAAAAATTCCTTTTGAGACTCATGTGGCACATGCAAAAATGCCGAATGTAGGAAGATCACAGGTCAGTGGGTGGAAAGTATCACCCAGTAGGGTTGGAAGCACTTCAGCGCTGGTACAGCTCTCCATGTGGCTCCTCCAGCTCCAGGGCTCTGACTGCCATCAACATGGCTCCAAGTGGCTTGTCAACAGGAATGTGAAGGAGAGAGAGAGAGAGAGAGAGAGAGAGAGAGAGAGAGAGAGAGAGAGAGAGAGAAGTTCCCAGAATCCTCGTTGGAAGGTCACACCTACCAAGAGGCATCATCAGCTTGTGACCTTGTGGACAAGCGCTCCTTCTCCCCTTCACCCTATTTCTCAAGTTGACAAGAAATTGTGCAAATATCCAATTTTATAATGAAAAACCCCACCCTGGCCATGGCCACCCAACACATGATAATACATATCAGCTTATAGAACAGAGTAGAACTGACCCTTACATTTTCAAGACTAAGTCATTATACAATCAGGCTTCTCAGTTCATTTCATGACTTTCAGTTTGTAGGTTGCAATGGCTGGTCTTGCATTTAATAGCCCAACTTGTCAGACTTCAGCCATCAGAGCTTCTTAAATAATATGATCTTTAATATAGAAAGTGAGTGATATGAGAACTCAAAAAGAAGTTTTTTCTGCATTAAGTAAAATGAGACTACTGATCAACTAGCTACATCTGGTAGAAGATTCAGTACAGTATAAAATACCTTAGCTAACATTGTCTTAGGGATATTTGGACCTTACAAATTAACCAAACATTTAATTTCCTCTTTCTTTTGTTTCTACTTTTTTCAGATTAAATTTATATGTACATATAATGACATAGACTTGCCTGAAGATATCAAAAGCAAAGAACTATCAAAGTTATCAAGTGAATATTAGGATTATATGGATGTTTTAAGATTTGTGCATCCACACTTAACTAACATGATTAACAAATTAGATAAAATTTTAGATAAAAATTTTAAAAACTTAGATATTTGGATATTCTTAATAATTGCATAAATTTTAAATTAGAATTAAATATTGGATCTGCATTGAATACATAGCAATAATATATACATTAGAGAGAGAAAGAAACATGCAGTAATGGTTTATCTATGGATGTGTGTGTGTGTTTACACACTCATGGGAGAAAAGAGAAGTTTTCTATTCCTGTAAAGAACTACTGTCTGAGAAGCCCACAAAGGCAGTTGTACTTCTCCTTTATATAAGGTTATGAGTTGCAATCAACACTATGGTAATGAATTTGTTTTGATACACACACATGCACACACGAGATCTTCAACAAATTCATGTAAAAAACGTCATATCTTTCCATTCCATTCCCTACACTCATTTTGAAGTGTACATATACATATTATGCACAAACAAATGCAGGCACATGTTCCTATGGGGCTTAAATTAATATACACTCTTTCCTTTTTATATGGTATGCAAAAGCCCTGCTAATTAGATGGATTTAATGGATTAAAAGATACAGTGAAAAATAAATATATTTCATTAACTTTTCTTGAAATTCTTAAGACTTCCTTATCAACTATTCAAGTCTGAGGTATATCTATTAAAACATTGTCCTTGCTTTCTAAATGTACATATATGTCTCAGAAGTTAAAAAATAATAATATGTTAGAATTCTAAATGTTAGAATCAGAAATATGGAAGAACAAAGCGGAGAGGCTCAACAGCGGGAGACAGGTTTAGTGGAGGACACCTGAGAGGGGTCTCCGACCTGTGTCAAAAGACCCTTTCTGTACAGATCAGCAGGTGTTTAGAGGATTGGCCAAGGGGGTTCCTTTGTGGACATAGATATTTGAGTAGTCTGTGGGTGGAGAATTACTGAAAAATATGTTCTGTGTCTGTGCTACCTGAGCAAGAAATCACTGAACAGGCTGTATCTGCAGGTGGGGGGTTTTGATTAGACATTATTCTTCATAATCACACATTTCTCAGTTCACAGCTGGGAGTATTTTTGTATTCTTTCCTTTCTCATAAATTGTGGAATCCAGCCCCACAGCCGGCGAGGCCCTTAGGAGTTATGTGTGCAATTAAGGAAAAATAAGTAGTGAGGAACAGGCATGTCATTGCCATGTGTCCAAGAAGAGCCTGGAGTTTATTTCACAGGTTTCATTTCTAAAACATGTGACTAAGGTTTTATAGTATGTGGCTTTGAAACTTCTCATGAGTACATACAATGAAATGGGCAGTGTGCACATCTGAAATACCCGAGGCCCCCTTAGTAGGTCACTTCAAAGGAAGGGTCCTCTGGCAGGCCACTAAGCAAATAGTCAATCACTCTTTAAGAATGAGAGACAAAGGCAGCAGATATGTTTAAGGGTAAGCATCTTTGTGCATCAGCAGACAGGATTCTGTAGGCGATAACTCATCATCTGATGGGGGCGATGTGAAGAACTTGTTTCCTGGAAAAATATGTGCATCTGCACGTATCAGTTGTCTGGAGACTTGTCTTTCCTCTGAACTCTAGTGCTGGTTTCTAAGCACTGTTATAAGAGTAAGAGAGCATGTCATTTATACCTTCTTCCAGGTCCTCAAATTCCTATAAGAAGTCATTGTCTGGAATGCACTAAATGATCTAGTAGACTAAATAAAGAATTAATAAAATAAAAACCAACATTTCCTGATAAGTTAAATTATTTTAAATGTAAATTTTTTTAAAAATCTTTGAAATGCTTACAGTGTTCAAATTTTGATGACAGTTGATAAAGATTCATTATGGAAATTAGAAACTATAGCTCAAATAAAAATTAAAGTATTTGTGATAACACTAAATGATTTCGTTTAAAAATAAAGAATTGAGCCTATTTGAAAATTATTGAGCAAATGATCAATTTTAAAACCTATGAACTAAGGGGGAAAGGAGAAAAATCATTTAATTCAAAACAGAAAAGGAGACAATAATTGAACACAAGAGCTTCCCAAAAGTTGAAGGTGAAATAATCCCTGAAATGAAAATGACAGGTTCCTAGATTAGCGACAAAGGAATTGGCTCCCCAGTGCCTGTAAAGGGCCACACAGATACAAGGGTTGGAAAGAAGTCTGGAACATTTAGACAGCTGCAGGAAGATCCAAAGAAGGCATGTCAGACCCAAGCTCCCTAGTCTACTCCATGCAGCGACTCGACCCAGCCACATGACATCACACAGGTGGCCTAAACTCAGCCAATAGGCGTAGCCACGCCCTTCAACCGTGCCTCCCCAGACAGAGGGTTAATACACAGGAAACAGGAAGCCAAGAATCTTTCATTCTGCTCTTTGTCAGGTGCATGCTGCAGACAGTGGGAGTCTCTCGCACCTGTGCGACCTGCGGACACTCTGGGGCTCTGTATCCCTTTGGTGTTAGGGATGTCCCAGTTTCCTTCCTTCCCTATTTTCGTGCTTGTGGATTTCACACTCTTGCTTCAATGTTCCTTCCATGTGATCTGTTGTGCCCAGTCGTCGGCCCCCCACCCCCTTACACACATACACATACACACACACACACACACCACACCACACCATACCACACACCACAACACACCACCCTTATATGGCTTCTGCTTGGCGTGGCATGCTTTCTAGAAGCTGCATGTACCTTTTTGAGACTGTAATATTTGCAACTTTCCCTATCCTTAATAAAATTCACTTGGATTATAGAAGTGCTTATGCTGCCTGAATTCTTTCAGTGCAACGATGCAAAAGATTGAGGTGTCCCCAATCCAGGAACCTAACAAAAAGATCTCATTGGCTTAAGGTAAATGGAAATGAGACGTTATGATTTTAACTCACAATGGCAAATTAATGAGAATAAATGAGGACAGTGCCCAAACTCACCCTACAGATCTGTACACATAATTGCTTTCAAAGAATAATTATTAAAAAAAATGTTTTGACTTACAAGGGTAGAAAGTCAGTCTCTCTCTGCAGAGAGACTGGTAGCTTTGAACTGCCAACCATTTGGATTGCAGCCCAAATATGTAACCAAACCAAGGCTCTCATATCATACAAATAATATTTAAATAAATCCATATTCCCAAACCCATTGCCATCAAGTCATTTTGAAAGGTAGGAAGAGCGGGGGGAAATGGGATTGCCCCCACCTATAGCCTCCTCTAAACAAAAGTTCGGTGGACATGCCACAATAAAGGGCTTTGAAAGAAATCAGGCAAACATTAGAAATCTACCAAGAAATCCAGAGCTGGGGATGCTGAGACCACGATCACCTTAGAGACAGGTGAAGGTCAAACCGTGCACCTTCCAGGCACTAATTACATTACGCCACCTGTGTGTCTGAAATCAGTCACTAAAATAGGCTAACCACGCCCCGTCCACCAAGTGGGGATAAATCGCCCAGAGAAGAGGGTGGGATCTCTCCCATGGGCTCACCACGAACCTGCCTATGCCCTCTCCGGTCCCAAATTCTCCCCGTTTTGGGTTCTTCCATGTTTGGTTCAGCAAAATGATTCAGGTTGTCTTTTGCTCAGCAACCTCTACTTTCCAGATATTTTCCACTTTGTTTTTCAAAGCGACCTATTTCAATCGTGAATTTTCCCATGGATCCTACCTTGCACACTTTGGAGAGATAGCGTGCACTCTATGAAACTGTATTACTTGGAACTTCCCTTTTCTCATAAAAGTTACTTGGATTTACAAAAGTGTTTCTGCCATGTAAATACTTTGAGTGTTGAGAAGCAAGACGGGGGATACCATTCCAGAAATATAATAATTTCAGACTTATAGAGATCTTATATAGAGGTTCCAACGCTTTATAAATCTTTTTTTTTTTGGTGGGGGGTGGGCATCACTGCCTCTAGTGGTTGTGGGCACTACCCAGTGCTGCTCCTGAGAGCCGCCACTGGATTTGAACCGCCAACCCCACTGCCACAGTCCCGCACTCAACCACTTACACCACCAGGGCTGAGTCCCGGCTTTGTAAATCTTAACTGGAGCAGAATGGTCAACTGATCTTGTAATACAAACCTTACCCAACAGTGCTACAAGGATCCCTCAACGGCATAGTGAACTGCTGAATCTGATGCCTTAGCTCTTCAATTCATCTCATCGAAGATGAAATCTCAAAATCACTAGGTTATTGGTTTTACCATTAATGTAAGGATTTAAATGTCACAATCATCGAAAACTTTATGTCATTCTTGTCCAACATGCAACCTCAAAGTTGGGATTTAGATTATTAGTCATTGGAGGAACTTCTCCTAGAAACTTCCTTTCCTCTCCAGGCTTCCTCAAACTTTTTAAACAGGGGGCCAGTTCACTGTCCTTCACACTGGTGGAGGGCCAGACTATAGTTTAAAAAATATCTATGAACAAATTCACTACTGAACCAGGAAGAGTCGACTGCTAAGCAGGACAAGCAGTGGTGGCAAAAACCACTGGGCGGGTCAGATACGTGTCCTCAGAGGGCCTCATGTCACACCTGGGCCAAAGCTTGACTTACTACCATTTCTCACTTATTTAGTTTCATGATTCCATCCACAGTGCTTACAATACCAGATCTCTTGATAAATTCTGAAAATGAAAAAAATTGAATAGAAAATAATCAAGTATAGATAATTCTTAGGAAATAAAATTTATAAATATAGCTGTACAGGTACATGCACTATTTCATAAACAATATCCAATCTAACTTGCTTCACAGGTGTGATTTTTAATATTCACTTTGGGAGATATTTACATTCAAATTGATAGTTATGTTTATTGAGACTATATTTATAAATCATTAACCTAAGGAAATGGTACCAATTAATACGCTAATCACATTTTTCAGTAATTGTTTTTTCCTCCTCTGATATTCTGATTAAAACAATCAATCTATAGTTAGAAAAAAATGCAAAATTATGGCAGGTTCTTTGATTTGAAGTTTTTTTGAAAACTTCAAGTGGTAATTGCCATGTTATTTGTAGAACCATAGAATTCCCTGGAATTCATGAACTATATCAACTAGTCTAATACGGGTGGCAGAAGAAGAAGCATGGTGTAGCTGAGAAATAATTTATACTGGATGAATAAAAATTTTCTGGATCACACAAACAGGTTCTGTGATTACATGGCCAGTTTTGTAAAATGAGTTGAAAATAAAATTTGTCATTTATAGAAATTCCCCTTTTCATAAAACATTTAAAATGTTCACAATTTTAAAACACTTTTTCGCTGACAAGTACACTTATCAATTATATTTTTAAACATAAGAAAATATTACGTTAAATAAATATATTTTATTGCTTCTTTAACGTAAATGATTCTTTCTTCCCTTGGTACATGCTTCAATAGCTACATGTGCATGTTAGAGTTGATTTTGACTTACAGTTTTCTAGATGGCAATCTTTAGGACAGTGGATCACCAGGTCTTCTGTTTGAACGGTCAATGTTTTAGTAGCAGCCTAGTGCTTAACAACTGTACCACCAGGGACACTTGTAGGATTTTTCTTTAACGTGCTCACCCTTTTTAACCGTCCCATCCTTTGGTGTGAGAAAGAAGCTGGAAGGACCCAGAGGTGGAACATTGCCAGGATAAAACTCTGTCATACCCCATATAATAGGCCTTCACTGTGGAGAAGACTCTAGGTTTACTTCATAGTGACTACTTTGGCTGTGGCCCTGAAAGGATTTTTCTCAGAGTTTCCTTGTGAGAATCAAGGATTATGTGAGCGACCTTCCTGAATATTTAGCCTCCAACAATTTATCAGTCTCAAATTCATTAAGATTGTCATCTCAGAATTCCCTTCCTATCAGATTCTACCTCTGGAGCTTTGTGGGTGATTCCATGTGAGTTCCTAAGCATGAGGTCAGTAGCTCAAAACCACTAAGTGAAAGAAGCGATTTTCTATTCCAGTAAGGAAAACCACCAGGGACAATTCTTCCCTGTCCTATAGAGCTGTGCTAGGCCAAAATCTACTAGAAGGCGGTGAGCTTTTTTCAGGAGCGTTTTCTGAAAGTTCCAGGTAGCTCCCCTACACTGTAATTCTGATTTCACACTGCATCCTTATCATAGCATATATGCAGACTTTACTTTTTCTATTGGCTGAGTGGCATTTAACTCTCTCTCCGATTATGGTGAAATCAGGTTTCTGATGGGTCTAAGGGAGGTTGTCGATGTTTAAGTTTGTCATCTTTTTACATACTATAAAGATAAAAATGATTCACTGCAAGCAAATTTTGTTATTTTTTATTATGCATAGATGATTGGCATAATGGTTGCAATGTTGGCTGCTACCTCCAGATTTAGCAGTTCCAGTCTGCCAGCGGCTCCTTGGAAAGCTACAGGGCTGTCCACTCTAGTGGAGTTACAGTCTTGACAACTCATAGGGGCAGTTCTACCCTGTCTGATTCAGATGCTATGAGTTCGCATAAACTCCATGCCAGCGCATTTGATTGTAGTTATGAAATGGACGATTTTCTAACTCTGTCATTCTATATGACATTTCATCATCCATTTTCCAGAAATAGTTATCCATTCTTTGAATTTCCTAATTTTATTTAACTACTTATCATTTCTTTATTTAAGTACAGACCTAAAGATTATTATCATACTCTGCCAAACAAGTGCAGCAAATTGGGCATAAATACATACAAAAGAGACAGAAAGGGCATTGCTAGCTGCACAGACAAGGAGTAATGCAAAGTCTTGCAAAAAAAAATATTGTGTGCATAAATAGGATACTTCTGCAATCTCAACTATTTTCCTAAAATCCTATCATTTCAGTACCAAAAATCAATATCTGGTCTAATTTTCCCCATAGATAGCATTTTGAATTTTCTTGAAATTCATCTAAGTGGAATAAGACTTTATATAGAAATTGATACTCAATTATTTTCCTCAATAGACTTTTAATAAGACTATTGAATATATAAAATTAATTTGTGACATTTTGTTGCTGAATAGTGTTTTATGGTATAATAGCAAAATAATATTTTGTTATTCATTCTTTTGTTTATAGACATACAATTATTTTAAATTTGGTGAGCTGAGATCCTGTTAAGAATATTTCAAGTGCTTGGAGAAAAGATCTGGTGACCTGCTCCAATTACAGCTCAATAAGTACTACTGGGTGGTTCTACCTTGTCCCATGGGTAGATTAAGACTTCAACTTGACCCTAAAGCACCTAGCACCAGCTCCAATAACAATCGTTATGAAAGCAGATTGCCAGTTCTTTCTTCCATGGAACTGCTAGGTGGCATTGAACCATCACCCTCTTTCAATTAGCAATGTAGTCTTAACCCTTGTGCATAAGGTTTTATGTTTCTTTCAGTTTCTTTTGTTTGTTTTTGTAGATTACTAAGTGGTTTACATATTGGGCTGCCAACCACCGGCCACTGAAGGGGTTTTTATACAGACTTTATGCTCACCTACAGATTTATAGACTGAAATCCCAAAAGAATGATTCCACTCTATCTGCTAGGGACACTGAGTCATAGCAGAATTAATGGCATCAATGGCAGGACTGACTGGTCAACTTTCAGGGGCAGTTCTACCCTGTCCGACTAAGACTCTATGAGTTGGCATTGACTGATCTGCAGTGCATTTGATTTTAATTTTGGAATGGATGATTGTCTAGCTCTATCATTCTTTAGATTGAGTAAGTTAGATAGACAACATTCCTGACCTTCATTGACACTGATGATTATTTGAATCACGGAATAGTGTTGAATTCTCTCTAGTATTTTTCTCTATCTTTATAAATTATGCTACCTTGTATTTTTAGTGACCTACTATGCTAGATATTTTAATATTAAAACTTTCTTTTAATAGTATATTCATTTTTGGTAAAAGTACGTAAAAATGAGGTATAAATTGTTTTACACATTGCTGGACTTGATATGTAAACTTCTCAAGGATTTTTTTGTATTTATATTTTTACATAGATTTATTCTATGAGTTTTGTTTGTTTGATGGCATTCAAAGGATTTAGAAAGTGTTTCCTTCTTTATTTTAAGCAATCACTTTATAAGATGTTATTCATATATATTATGTTAAAAACTAATAATAGAGCCACGAGTTAATGACATCTGCACCTAAACTGGCATTACCAGTGTGCCCGTAGACCCACTTGAATTACATCTTTCCCCGCAGATACAGCCATATTCCTCAAAGTGACATCCTTTCTTTCCAAAGTTTTTCAACCAATGCAACGCATCCTTCAACCTCTTCAACTCTTGACTTCAACCTCTTGACTGCTTTTCCTTGAGCATTGATTGTGGATTCAAGCAAGATGAAATCTTTGACAAGTGAAATGTTTAATAAAATATTTTTTACTAAGGAATGTCTCATCTGATCAATGGTATTTTCAATTGCCTCCTATGCATGTGACAGTTGAACATTGAATAAGGAAGTCTAGAAAAGACCCAACCCATTTGAGTTATGGTGCTGCCTAAGAATATTGAAAGTATCATGGACTGTCAAAGAACTATAAATCTTTTTGAAAGGAGGACAGGTTGAGGGCTCCATAGGCGCGAGGCTGTTAAGACTTCCTCGTGTGTACTTTGGACACGTCAGGACAGATCAGTCCCTGGAGGAGGACAATGCCATGTATTGGTAGAGTAATGAGCAAGTGACCAAGAAGAAGACAAGGTGGACAAGGCGATTCCAACAATGAGCTCAAACATAAGAACAGTTGTAAGAATGGCACAGAATGATGAAGTATTTCTTTCTTTTATACATAGAGTAATTTTGAGTTGAAACTGAGCTGACGGCACCTCACAATAACAACCCCACATCTCCACACACAGCAGACAACAGAGCATTGTGGATGCTTCCTGCTCTCTCCCCTTTATCTGAGTTTCCAATGTGCTAGCATCCTTGTGCTAATGGCTTCAAAACTTTTGTAGCTCATTTCACCCTCCCACAGAGAAGTTAGCCTCAGAGTGACCCCCGTCAGCAGAAGGTTCTGTCCTTCCCCATATTATTCTGTAAGTTTTCCATATTATTCTGTAAGTCCTTAAATCCAATAAAATAATATCTTTCACATTGGCTCCAGCTCAGGTTTTTGTCTTGTCAGCCTCTACCTATAGCCAGTCTCTGCCATCAACAATGGGTGGAAACCTCTCTGACCTCCTCTGGCTTCTTGATTGCCATGAACTAGGCATCAGCCATGCCTCCATCCTCCATCCTTCCTTGCCTAACTCTACTGACACCAACCATTCCTTCTGGTGCACTCTATGTCTTTGCTGTGTTTGGTACTTCATTGCAACGGCCACAAAGAATGTACAAACTTTACTCACAATGAAGGAAACTTATTATGAAAATTAATAGGTTCATATAAGTTAGGATCATAAAACATGTATGATGTATGTTTACGTAAAACACGTGTGATTATAAAACATCATAAACCATCAAAAAAGTATGGATACAGTCCTTGGTCCACAGAAACCGCTCTCTTCAACCAGCAGGTCATTTTCTCTCCAGGTCTCCGACTCTCAGCCATGTGATCCCTTAGGCTTTGCTTCCATGGGCATGGCTCTGTCTCCTAGTTTTATATCTCCAACATGGCTCATCTATTCTGTCTCTTGACCTCCTGGTCTCATTGGTTTGCCCCATGGTCTCTGTGCCCCAATCTGTGGTGTCTCTGACCTTGGCCTCCATCACTTTAGACAGAATTCTTGAATGTACTCGTCTTCCAAAGGTTCTGGGTTTTTTCTCTGCTTCTGAAATGGCTTTTCCCCACAGAGGAGTAAATTTGAGGCATGTCTTGTTTTTCAGCAGATGTATATCCAATGGAACAAAGGGGACGACTTGCTATACATCCTCTACTGAAGTCTAAAGGTAATCCCACCATAATCCTGTCCAAGAGTCTAACAGACAACTTTCTCCAAAATGGGGTGACAACCATGGACATAAAGGCTAAACATGTCTAGAGAAATAAAACCGAGGTCACTCATATATGAAAAAAGAAATAACTTGATACCAAGTAGCAATTTTATATCAAAAGGTGTCCCAGGTTAGTCCAAGTCAAATCCCAGGATCCAATGTTAGTCAGAGCCCTTTGCAGACTCACATAGCTTCAAGACCATGATGCAAAAGCAGGCAAATCACAGGCTGGGGTTACAGAGTCAAATGGATCCAAGGTCAGGAGAAACATGGCAGGACTCTAACAGCACCCAGGTATGGAAGCTCACTGGAACTGTGCTTACCAGTATCCAAGCAAACAGGGTGGAGTGAGAGAGGTATAGAGGTTCTCAGTGTCTGTTTTATAAAAAGGTCACAATCCCCAGAGATCTCATCAGACTGTAACCTAATTGATAGGCTGGACTCCACTCCGCACTTTTATCCAAGGAAAAGATGACATAAATCTTACGGCACAGGAATGATGGCAAAAGGGAGTGTGGGCTGAGCCTCGGTGGCATAGTGGTTGAGTACGGGACTCTGGCCCACGGGCTTGGTGGTTCAAATCCAGCAGCAGCAAGGCCGGGTAGCTCCCACGACCACCGGACGGCAGTGATGCACCCCCAAAACAAACAAACAAACAAACAGAAAACAAAGGAAAGGGAAGGTGACTTGACAGGCCTTATTTAGTACTTGATAACATCTCACTCCCCCATTGGAGTTTGAGTCCATACATTAATCTGACTGGATCTGGTGTTTCCTCAAAAAAAAAAAAAAACCTTCAAAAGAAAGTTCATGTCTTTTAAAAAATATGAGCCCACCAAACCCTGAGAATGATTTATAGTTTTGGAAACCCACAGGAGAGTTCTTTTCTGACCTCTTAACTATCCATGAATCAAAGTGGCTTAGCTAGCAGTGAGATTTAGTTGTTTGTTTTTAAATAAAATGAACACTTAGAAGAATCTTAAAATTCACATTTCTTCACCTTACTTTTTATCTAATATTAATATTATCTTTATATTAATGTATTAGAACATTTATTCCTTTAAGTAAAATAAACGATTGCACATCTACATATCATGTATAATCATCCGATTGTGCTCCCAGTTGTAGAAGTAGGGCAATCCAATCCAGTTCAAGTGCCTGGGTCAGATGTCAGCTGGAAGCTTCTCCTGGCTTGTTTAACTGTAGGGACTAATGAACTATGAAACAAGGGAAACAAAGCAGGCTGTAGTGTGGGTTCAAAAGTCAGTTGACTGCAAGCTCAGCATTCAATTAATGGTTCCGGGGACCAGCCAGCAAACTGACGTGAGGTTGATGAACTAGATACAGTATCATGAGCCGGCAGAAATGACAAAATTTCCCAGGGAGTGTGTTGAAAAAGCAGCAGGCGGCTATACCCTTGCGGAGTCTTTCTTCCAATGTATCCTTGCGGAGTCTTTCTTCCAGTGGCCTCATGTTTGTGACTTAACCAAGGATGCAACACTGCATCACAACTGCTAGCTGCTCATAAAGTCGATTACAATTTGTTGGATTCCATTAGAGAGTAGATTATATTGTGACAGATCACACTTTGAGTGGTTACTGCCAAACATGGAATGCTAGCCCAGTAAAATTGGCATGAAATCTATTACAATAACCTTTTCATATAACCACGAATACAGTTTAACTGTTTATCCTTGGGAGGAAGCGCTTACTACCATCATGGTCAATAATACAAAGATGACTTTAAATATTTCCTTTTCCTATTTATATAATAATGAGATATCTGAAACTAAGGGATATTTTAGAGTAGAAATATTGTCTATGAAGATAGAAATTGTAATATACATGTGTATAAACACATATTATTCCTTTATTATATATTTTTCTGATATTTTTATTTTTAACATGCCAGCATTTAACTTGCTTATTTTATCAGAAATATAGGCTTTTCTACAAATGGCATAACTAATGTTCCACCCTTATACAGATACAATCCAGGAGCCTTGATGGCATAGTAAATCATTAGGCTATTTACCGTTAGGAGTTTGAAATCAACACTCACTCACTAGCTGAAAGAGGAGATTTTCCACGCCCATAAAGGTTCATAATCTTGCTTTCATCTCAGAGCTTCAAGACATGAATGCAACACACTGGCATGAAGCAGGGAAGGAAAAGTCTCATGGGCTGGCCCCAATCCCCACTATGTGGACAAACCCACCTTCCCCTGGAAGAATTTACTTCAGAGCGTAGCACGGAAGCTACAGCTCAGGGAGAGGGTCATGCCTTATCAGAACAAACAGGAACAAGTGAAGAGGGAAGAAGAGAGTGTGGAACACCCTCTGGCCCACCAAACCGTGAGGATGATTTATAGTTTGGAGACCCACAGGAAAGTTCCTCCCTGACCTCTTGAGTAGTTAAGTGGCCTAGATAGAAGTGAGTTTTATTTATTTGTTTTTAAATAAAATGAACACTTAGAAGAATCTTAAAATTTACAATTCTTCACCTTGCTCTTTATCTCATCGTTTTATTCAACTTTATATTAACATTATGCTTCTAAAATCATTTAAGTTTGATATGTCCAAATAGGAATATGCCAAACACAAAGGAGTATCTGTATATTTGGAAGAAAACAAAGGGAAAAATTGAATGAATGATTTGTTGGTAGGATTGCCTTTATGTCAACTAGATATTTAGGCTTAAGGGTGAAGCCAAATTTCCAATAAAATGGTAGCTTGACACCTAGAGACTGAGGGACTCTGGGAACTGCCTTCTCGCTCTCTCTGGCACTTCATCTTCCTCCTTATTGGGACCTCATTGGGGCTCTCTGTCTACCTCCAGGGGTGGCCCCATGTGGACCAACTGACTCTGATAGATGTTGGCATCCTGCCATGCTTGGACTCACATGGCCCTGTAACCACTGACCTGTGATTTTTCTGTTTCTTGCTTTACCATTCTGTGTCACCAGCATGTCACAATGTGACTCTGAAAAGAAACTTAAGGCCTAGCATCAGACTGAAGGAATTGAGTTAAACTGACCTAATATGTCTTCTTGGTATGTGCGCTTCTTGATACAAAAATCTTTCTTATGCAATGTAAGTGTCACTAGATTTGTTTCTCTTTAAAAATCAATGTAACACAGATGACTGAAGGAAGTTTATAAAACTATGTGAATTTCCATGGTTTTATATCACTAAGAGGCCCCAACTTACAGTTTGTCTTTATTCTATCACCTATTTAAATATATTAATGATTCTTAAGTACCTTACTCTTTCTCCACATTTACTGTTCTTCTAAAATCTGAAGCCCAAATCCCACAGGCAATGAATTTATCAGCATAGGTTAGGCAATGTGTCCATGATAAAAAGTACAATATGGAATGTCTCATGAAAAGCATTTTATATTCAAGATGTGAATTTAGAAAAGTATTAGAATTAAGGTAGCTTTGAAGACGGTGGTATAATTAAACATAATTCCAGTCTTTAAGACATAATTTTAAATTAAAAGAAAAAGTCTTGCATACTAGCTGTTGAGAACTTCTTAAAGTTTGGGGAAATAATATTTCAGCTAGTAAGTCTGATAGGGAAAAAGTCCACCATAATTAAATTTAATCATAAGAGATTTGTATGAAAGCAAGATAATCATATGAATGAGACATCTGCCCATGTGAACCAGACACAAGAGTAGCAGAACCTACTGAGTTAGAAGTATATGAATGTTTCTTCATGAAATGAATGTTCTTCATTTCATTTCCACAGATAGGATAACAGAACTGGGGAAGGGATCATGATTGTGAAATGCACTATAGGTGTTAAAAAGTTTACAGAATTGATGGCACACTTTTAATTTCTGGGCCCTATGATGGCTGGGGTCAACCCTTGATCATAAAACCTGATTGATATTCA
The DNA here is from genome assembly GCA_004026705.1 of Nesogale talazaci. Lineage (NCBI taxonomy): Eukaryota > Metazoa > Chordata > Mammalia > Afrosoricida > Tenrecidae > Nesogale > Nesogale talazaci. The sequence continues at coordinate 102,460 of PVJH01002610.1, read as the reverse complement.
CAAGACAGCTTCAAAAAAAATAAGATGGCTTCAAGACAGTAACAAGACCCTAATCTTCAATTTAAGAAAAAGAACCAGTGAGGGTAAAGTTAAGAGACTAAACACTGTCAAAGTCAAAAATGTTAATGAATTCTCTTTACTTTATTACTGAAATACGATTAAAATATGTTCTTTAAAGATTCTGCTAAAAGTTTTCTTAGAATTGCTGATGATCTCCCTCAGTGTAACTATGAAGAAGGAGTCCTAAAGGAAAGTAACCTATGTTATTATAAAACTTCAGGAAGCTCTCCCTTTAAAATGTGTCACTGAAGTTTATTTCCTGGTCAAACTCATAAATAATATAATTAACTTTTTCCAAGAGAAAAATATTCCAACTGGTGATGATATTGTCATAGTTACCACTCTCGTTACTCATGGAAACAAATAAACTGTCATATAATATGACTGTCTGAATATTTCAAATAATAAAAAATTTGAGCATGAAATCCTCCTGCTCCAATATGTTCAAATACTTTAGTATCTTATATAATCTAGAGAAAATAATAAAAATAAGTTGTATAGCTATAGGTTTAGTAAAAAACTGGCTGAATAATGAAAGAACAATATTAAAATTCAAATGTAATTATTTTAAAATGTATATATAACTTTTTTCACCCTGAATTTATTAGCTTGTTTTGACATTGAGTGAATACAGCCTTAGGCTGTTTTCTTATATTTTTTTAAACAGACAACACTGCAGCAGATGAATATAGTTGGTGTTTTCATTTTTATAAAAAAGATAAATTACTTTACATACTTGGATGATTTTTCTCTCCTCCCTAATACATACACCTCTATTATTTGCTACATGATAATTTTATTATACACTGAGAAATTAAAATGTAATTGAGAGTTGTGTTCTCATATGATATACCAGCAGCAACCTTCATGAAAATTTTATTTGCTGAAGAAAAATGACTAACTTAGACATTTTGTAATCTGTGACAAAGATATTTTGAATATATTGTCTCTAATATCATTCCACCTTTCAGCAATTTCTAAACAAACTACAGTAGGCTGTGAAATATAAGGAGATGGTTAGTTTAACAATTCCACTACATTTTCTTAATTTTAGCATTCAGAATATTTATTAAATTCCATATTTATCATCATTTAGTTCTTTGATATTACCCCTCACTGATACCTATAGCTTTGACCAATAATTAAAACTTTTATATACAACCAAATCTATACTTTAGAAGCTCTATTGTCATGTTAAACTCAGGATATACAAAAATTTACCACTACAATGACTTTCCCCAAAAGGCATTTGCTTTCTAGCTAACCCAATTCTGTCCATGAAGTGCTTCCTGGTGATTTTTTATTTTCATGTGTAGAAAACTGGGAATCATTAAAATATGTTGCTTTCATTTTCTTCTCTATTTTTCCTCTGTTCCTAAATCCTAGTGATTCTTTCTTTAATATAAACATCTTGGAAAAGTGGGGAACCCAGGACAGATGAACCTCGTGGGACCAGTAGTGGGAATGAAGGTGTTGGATGGGTGGAGGGAAGAAGGGATGGAAAGGGGGAGTCAACTTCAGGGATCTACCTATAACCTCCTATGGGGGGGGGCAGACACAGGAGGAGAGGTGAGAGGAGACACTGAATGGTGTAAGTTATGGCAAAACAATAATTCATGGAGCATTGAGAGTTGGTGGGGATTTGGGAGCAAGGATGGAGGGGAAGGGATGGGAGGCTGAGGTCAGAGGCTTGGATGGAAAGGTGGCGATTCAGAAAGCGATGACTGTGAAGAAGTGTGGCACAATATATATATTTATGTATTATGAGAAATGATGAATGAGTCCCCAATAAAATGATTAAACATGAAAAAATAAATAAAATACATATATTTTAAAATACAAAGATAAATAAATAAAATAAACATCTTTCTCCATGTCTATTAGAGTTTCCAGGAACAAACTCTGTTACTTTCTGCATTTTACAGAAACCTAAAGTCTATTTCCTTTTTTATATTTTAATCACTCATGTAGTAATTTATGAAAAAGAGAAATTAAGGGCTGAGCCCCGGTGGCGTAAGTGGTTGAGTGCAGAACTGTGCCCCATGGGCTTGGCGGTTCAAATCCAACAGCGGCTCTCAGGAGCAGTACTGGAAAGCTCCCACGACCACCAGAGAGCAGTGGTGCCGCCCCTCAAAAAAAACAAAACCAAAAAAAGAGAAATAAATATTATTTTTGTTGCATTTTACTGCCTGGAATTCTGACTATGTTCTTAATTTCTTAGTCCCAAATATATACCAAATTCAACTCAAAACTCACTGCCATTTGAGTGCAGGCTGTCTCATAGTAGCTGTTTACTGGAGCTGAAAGCCCAGTTTTCTCTAGCTGCTGGGGCATTCGAACTGCCAACCATGCAGATCACAGCCTGACATATAGGCACGATGCCAAATACCTAGGCTTACAGCTCACTGTGTGGTATCACTCTGAAAGCAGCCTAATCAAAGCATTATTACAGATATTTTACTCAGGACACATGAGATAGGTATGAAGGTAAGTGACAGAATTAAAATAAAGCAAAACAAACAAAATGACTTTCAAGAATCAAACACATCTTCATTTAAGTTAAATAATCTCCAGCAATCTTTTCATACATACTTATTTAAACTTTGTGATTATTTTCTGTGAAAGGTCTTCTTTTTAGGGGGAACTGATCCCAATGATCTACATGTAACCCCTTTCCAGGAGGACAGAAAGCTGAAAAGTAGGTGAAGGGAGACATCGGTCAGTGTAAGACATGAAGAAATAATAGTGATTTATAAATTATCCAGGATTCATGAACAAGGGAGGGGAGGGAGGGGGAAAAGTGAGAACCTGATATCAAGGGCTCAAGTAGAAAGACAATATTTTTGAAAATGATGATCACAACATATGCACAAATGTGCTTGATATAATGGATGGATGGATGACCTGTGATAAGAGCTGTGTGAGTCCCCAATAAGATCATTAAGAAGCCAACAAAACAAACAAAACAACAAAAAAGAAAGCACTTTCCTTTTTCATTGTTTTTAACTGTTTACTTAGATTATTGACATAACTAAAATCAAATAATAAATAGGATTTTCATGTCTGGAAGTTTACATTGAGTATTAGGTCATATATATATATATATATATATATATACATATATAATATAAAACTCTCTTCTGGACATCACATTATTTCTATCTCTTGCAATCAATCTACTCACATTCAAAACCCAAATCAACTTCCATCTCATCAATTCTGACATACAGTGACCTATGCATCTATTGCAATCTTTATAGGAGCCAAAAGATCTATCTTTCGTTTTGTACAGTGATTAATGTTTTTACACCGCCGATTTTGTGGTTCACAGGCCAAAGCCTAGCCCACTGTGCCACTGGGGCACTTTGACAGTCAAATGGCCCTCTTTTATTTCAACCTGTCTTTCAGTAATGCATATTTATGGCACTACTACATACTTATACCTGTAAGAACTATTGACTGGATTTCAAAGGGACACAATTGCTTAAAATACTATTATTCAGCCCAAATAATTATTGCTTGACAGTGCAACATTTGCATACTTGTACTCCAACCAATATATTTTCTCTTCTGAAAATAGCAGCAGGAGAAATATTTTCTAAAGTTAAATCATATCACACATTTAGTGAAACCTTTGAATATCACCACACTTCACTCAACATCAAATAAAAAGCTTAATCCACCCAAATTACATGGAATGATTACTCATGCTTCCCTTCTTTTATTGCATCTCCACATACTCACTCTGCTGCGCTGGCCACAAATCTACCTTCAGGGGCATTCATCTTGTACATCCTCAGAATTCATTATTGCAGTAAGACTTTTATTGTTAAAAAGGCTTAACAATGGACTTTATATTTTTATTTCATGTAACCTATAGTCAGCCTTTTGCCCATTTTGTTTTTATCCGAATATCTCATCTTTAGACTTTTATATCAGGTATTCCCAAGTTCTGGAATATTTTTCACCCAGAAAATTATATGATTACTCCTCTATATTCTTTATGATTTTTTGCTCAAATGAAGGACATCATCTACATATCATTATTCTACCAGCAGCCACCTAGATTTTCAGATATTTTGTAATTGTTATTTACTTTTTTTTTTCTCCTGTGACTCTTATTGCCTTTGAGTTACTTATTGATTATATAGGTAGTTCCCAATTTATGATACAACCATTCATTGGTTTTGTGCTTATCAATAGTAGTACATACTAAATACAATATTGCCACATGTAATTTGCCTCTGTCATCATATCTGTGATTTTATATGTAATATTCCAAATAAATATCAGAGTTGTAAATATACTGATGAAAAAAGGCAGTAGCAGTAATACTAGAATTTCTGAGGTATGAATTTAGAAAAACTGGAAGTCACCAAAAATGAAATGGAACACAGAAAGATCAATATCCTACACTTCAGTGAGCTGAAATGAATCAGTATTGATACTTTGAACATTCTTCATCTGCACCACATTCAAATGTATTAATTCTTCTTCAGTCCAAATTTTACATGTATGTGAGTCAACTGAAAATATAATATCTTGGATTATTAGTCTTCAAAAAAACATCCTTGCTTTTCAATATTCTAAGAAGATCCTATGCATCAGATTTACCAAATGCTACATATCTTATGTTGAGAGTGTCAGAAATCAAAAGAAATGCCATTTCAATCATTGTCAGAAAGAATATTCCGGGATGTGTAATTTTAAGCACATTGTTTGATAGAGTAATAGTTGTATTATTACAAGAAAGAATTGTGATAATTTAGGTTTTGTGTCAATTTGACTGAGCCAGGATTCTCAGTAGCTTGGTGCCTCCCCCCTCCTGTGGTCAAATATAATTTAAACAGGCTCAGGAGGGAATCTGCTGTGAGCAGTAAAGCAGTTGTTAGAGACTTCCCCAGGAGTGGAGCTTCATGATTCAGATCACAGCCCTGCTGCAGTGGAAGTTTCTTCATGGGTGTGACTACTCCCATTTAACCAAACTCTTTGTAAAGGCTTGTCCTTTTTGTGGTCTAGATCTTGCATCTATTTTGTTAATCTCCAGTTCTAATCGATTGAAGACAACCACCTGCCACGTTGCCAACCAACAATGAGACCTGTCAATGGTCAGCCACACTGACTGCCAGTCTTGGATTCACTCAACTCTGCAGTCAAAAAGCTTGCCTTGTTGACTTGGATTCAAACATCTCTCTCTCTCTATCATCTGTCCTTTGATCTACTTGCTTCCTGGTTCACCAGCCCTACCAGCTCCAGGAGTCTAAAAAAGCCTTAACCTTGATATTAAACCACTCTTGGAAGCAGCGTCAATAAATGAAAGATTGTACTGGGAAATGTTATTGCATAAGATTTTTGTAAAGTTTTAAAAAGCTAAGACTTCAATTTACAAGGTAAAGTGTGCCTTGCCCAAGCCATATATTTCACATTGTCTCATCTGCATGCAAGATGGGCAACGAATAAGGAATTCTGAAGCTAAACTGATGCATTTGAATGCTGGTATCAGCAAAGAATATTGAGAAAACTATGGAATGCCAGAACAAATCTTTTTTTTGGAGTAAGATCAGCCAGAAAGCTCCTTAGAAGTGAGAGTAAACGTTGTCTAATATATTCTGAACATGTTATCATTCCGGAGAAGGATACTATGTGGAGTAGAGAAGAAAGCCAAGAATAAAAATATAAGACTTCCAAAAAAATGAACTGACTGGGTGGACCACAACAGTGGGCTCGAATATAACCTTGTGGGGATAGTGCAGAAGCAGGCTATCTTCAGTCAATTGTGCAAACAAATGTGTTTGTTATGTGTTAGCATTAAGTCAATGAGATGTAACCGTGCCAGCAAAATTGAGAAAAAGGCATCTTCTCAAGAGTTCTTAACTTCCTGCTCATGATGTTAGCATCAGTATAATATAAAGTTTGTGACAGATATCTGGAAAGCCAAATTAACTCTTTTATTTTCTGGTTCTATCACTTTAGCTATGGGATATTGAAAATATACTTATCTAATTTGAGTTTTCTCATAAAATATAAGACAAGGATAATAATGCTTCCTTATAGAGTTTTGTGAAGACTAGATGAACTCATCGGGGTAGAATGCTTTTATCAGATAGATATCAAATACATTTTAAATAGCTACATACTAAATATTTTGTATAAGCTTCCCAGCATTACATGAAATATAGGTACAACATAGTTTGCATTATGAGCTTATTCCTGTGAGACTAAAGATCATACTAAAGTAATGTCAGGCTGAAAATTATTCAGCTGAATTACTATAGAATAATAAAAGTCTTAAGGAAAATATTAGAAAATACAACAGTGAGTCTTTGTTATATTTTAGTTCCTTTTCCTACTACTATCATCTTAATCTCTAAGAAGCTTGTTGCTGTTTGCTGCTTTTAGGTCAGTTCTAATTCACAGCAACTCTGTGTACAAAAGGACAAAGGACCCCCTGGTGGTGCACCAGCCTCACAATTCTCATGTTACCAGTGAAACTCATTGAGTATTTTCCACTTTTTTCTGTACCTCCATGCTACCAAGAAGGTTGTCTTTTTTCCAGGGACTGGCCTTTCCTGTTGACGTGTCCAAAGTACTTGAGAAGTCTTGTCAACCTTGCACCTAAGAAGCATTCCAAGAAGACTTTCAAAATAGATTTGTTTGCACTTTTGATAATCAAAATATCCTTTATATTTTTACCAACACCATAATTCAGGAGGGTGGATTCTTCTTTAGCCTTTCATATGCAATGTCCAAGTTTCACACGCATAGCAGGAAATTGAAAACACCATGGCTTGTGTCTGGTGCTTCTTAGTCCTCAGAGTAAATCCTTGCTCTTAGTTTAAACAGTTTAAACAGAACTTGCATAGTAGATTTGATCAATGCAATGTCATTAGGTCTCTTGACTGCTGTTTCCTGGAGCATTAACTGTGAATCCAAACAAGATAAATCCCTTGACAACTTCAATCTTTTCTTCATTTATAATGAGGCTAACTCTTGGTTACTTGTGAGAATTTTGGTTTTCTTTTAATATGATAGATGCACCAGATAAAAATCCTCTCTGGACATTAGAAGTATAAAAATTATTATGATTAAAATAAAGGAGATGCTGTAATAAACATGGGTGTACCTGTATGGGGAAGATTAATTTTATACCTAACCAATAACCTCAAGTTTATTGAACAATGACATTTCCTAGATTAAATGAGGCTAGCAAATATAAAGTGCAGAAGAATAATTAAAGCCACTGTATTTTAAATTATTTTATGCAATGATTTTCATTAATACAGACAATTTCATATCAAAAGGATTAGACTTTGCCATTTAATTTTTTCACTATGCGTTTCTAGTATATATCATCAAGGTTTTCATTTTAATTCAATCGTGCTTTCTTTGGACTCCAGAGATATTTCCTTTTTTTTTCTTCTCCCCTCATTAAGAATTCTGTGAGAAAATTTACTGATAAAAAAGCTTACAATTAAAAAGGAAAATATCCCTATGTATGCTATCAAACAAAGCTTCCTATATAACTGTGGAACAATGAGAAGCTCATTGTGTGAGTAGTAGAACAATAAGACAAACAAAAGTTTATTAAGAGCTTACCTTTCTGAAATGAGGTTACTGACAACTAAGAAAATTCTTCCACTTCCTAAGAACCATGACATATCCCAGTTTGCTACACAAAAATATGGCATGCATCAATGTACTAAAGAGATCAGATTTTAAATCCTGAGGACAAATTAATTCAGATCCACTAAATATTTGATATCTGATTGGTCCTGAGAAGAAAGTTATTTGGACATTAAGAAATAAAAATGTTCCAATTCATGTGAATTACTGTAGGCATAAGATTGAAGAACATATTAAATGGAAATTTAAAATGTAAACAAAGTCAGAACAAATGTGACAATTTTAGGTGATATCCGGATTTTATAAACCCCTGTAAGACCATGGCTCATTCATTTGCTGTAAAAATGTCACAATTCAATTTTCTAAATTATACAGATTAGCTTTAAAATTTTGTCATTGCCATTAGCTATTTATATGTCATTGGAAACTTTTATTCTTTTAGATTTAAAATTTTCACCTGTAAAACAAAAATGGCACCTGATAAATGATTCATCTATGAAATAATGATGATTTCTAGTAAGAACTATAGTTAAGGTACACCTAAAGTTTATCATAGGGAAGTTTTACTATGAAAAAAAGAAATTAATTGGATAAAAGTGGAAAGGAAGAAATAGAATCTCTAGTCATTTTTCAAAAATACAACAAAGCATTATACAATTAAAATTTTAAAATAAAACATTATATGTATAGTAGCAAATGGAAAATGGTGTGATTTCCTAAAATAGTGTGACAAGAAATCAAAGACTTTTATTATTATCTTAGTCAAGTCTTTGGCCACCAGCACCAAGAGAAGGAAGCATTCTGACTGAAACGTCAACCTGTAGAACTCGTTAAAGCTAGGTGCGGGATTGGAAGGTGAATTAGCCTGTTCTGTATCTTCTGTGTGCTGCTACATGAAGAGTGGATAGGGTAAAAATTGATTGATCCCAGACCCTACCAGTACTTTGGAAGCACATATGGAAGAAATTAATATAATTAAAACAAGGATTTCTGGTTGCACAGAGGTAAAACACTGCTGTTTACCCAGAGGTCAGTGGCTCAAATTCACCAGTTGTTCTATGGAGGGAATACGGAGACACCTTTTTATAAACCCCAGTGGAAGTGGTACTCTGCCCCTAGATCACTATGCTTTAGACTTGACTTGACCAGGTTTTGTGCTTGGATGATTTTACTTTATTTACAAACCTGGAAGTTTAGAAAGGAATGACACATGGTTTGGAGCTGTATTTTAGTTAACTAACCAACTCATGGGGAGCTGTTTCATACCAGAATTATGTGGCTTATAATAAACCTTCTATTGTAGAAATACAACTTATTACTCCTAAAATAATAAATCAGTCAATTGAACTATCAGACTTGATGCTTTAACAAATCATTTCAGGATGATTATTCACTATAATTTATTGTTGATTTTTGTACTATGAAAGAAAGCAAACTTAAGACATATAGATTGAATTAAGAATTCATCATTCAATTGAAGGCACAGAAAAATTACATTGCTGGGAGAATTTCCATTTAGCATGATCGACAGTTAGGAGGTTGCATGACCTGCTAAACTTCTGTGATTCCATATGTTTCTTAAGCCGAAGGCTTGAATGACAATGTATGGATTATGGCACTTCAGAAGCTTATGAAATACCTGAATGACTAAATGATCTACCCCAAAAGGCCTTGGAGCCATGATGTACTGTGGGATAGCATTCTATATAGTCATCTATATTATAATAAAATGAGTCCACAAAATATCTAGCAGACCAGAATAATTTTGATTATTTTAATAAAGAAGTAGATCCTGTCATCTCTCTCTATTGCCCTTATGCTCTCAGATTATGAAGCTTGTTAAAGCAATAAATAGCTTCTATCCCCTGCTGTGTCATGCTCCATGGGTGTTTAGCAAGGTCAGAAAACTAAGCAAACAAGAACAATACCATGAGAAGAGAACATTTTTAATAAAAATGCAGAAATATTAGGAAGAGATGAAAAATAGACACCGCTTGATTAAAATATTTCTCAAAGCTCGATTCATGAGACATTAATTCTATGATATTTTTATATTGGACATTCTAATCTTGAGGAAAGGCATCAAGTTTAAGTGTGTGTGGAAAATATGCACACGATAAGATATTCTCAGACATATTTACATATCAAACCTCTTAATCTTAGAGAACTTGTTTAGCTATGTGACACCAAAATGAGTTTGATTTTACAAGTTTTTCTATTGTTAAATTCCTTAAGTAGTTGATCAAATTAGGATATTTGCAAATTACAATTTAGGAGCAAAACCGAGTCAGTTATTCATGTACTAGTTGCTTTGCTTTGTTTTTTTCCAAAATGAAAATGTATAGGGCTAAACGCAAGTTGGCAGTGATTACACTTTGGGTGGCTCATCGCTAGGGCAGCAGTTCAAAACCAACAGCAATTCTTTGGGGGGAAAATGCAGCTTTCTATTCCCATAAAGAGTTACAGTTTCTGAAATTCACAGGGTCAATTCTACTCTGTCCTATAATGGCACCATGAGTCGGTATCGACTCACTGGCAGTGAGTAATGCATGAAATAGAACTTAGCCTCAGGACTGGAGTAACCATCTACTACTACTCTGTTTGTCATATTATGATGACGTCTGGGTTACTGTAATGCTGGAAGTTATGTGCCTGTTATCTTAAATACCTACAGGGTCATCCAAAATGTGCATGTTTCAAAGGAGCTAATAGATGAACAATATACTACTAAGAAAAAATAGGCATAGCCACTGAAATTCTTATGAACAATATCAGAACAATGTCTGAAATAGTGCTGAAATATGGAACAGACTGTCCACTTTTAGAAATTAACTACTACAAACCTTATAAATGGCAGTGAGCTATTTACAGATAAAACGGTGTAAAATGATTTCCTCAAATTGCAGTGCACTCAAAGTTCAACTGGGCAAGAGTTGCCTTCTCAAAGAGTCAACTGTAATGTTGTGGATGGAGTAAAAGTTTCTGGGTCTTCATTTGTTGATGAATTGCAACTCAAAATTAGAAGAAACAGTTGCAAATCCTGATTTTTATTCTCAATGTGAAAGATATGAAATATGAAGACAGAAAATTTTGAAGTTGTCAGAAATCAACTGGTACATATTAAGATCAATATCCTAGGTATCTGTGAGCTCATTTAGTCACTTACCATTATATGAGCAATGGATTACTGTGCCAGGATCAAGAAATTCACCGGGAATGACATTTTGCTTACTCCCCTAGAGAATATTTAAAGATTTGTATTGAAGTACAATGCTGCCTGATAGGATACCTGTTCTATGCTTACAGAGAAGCCTAGTTAAAACAACTATTCAAATATTTACATTAACCAGATAAGCTAGCATTGAAGAACTTGAAGATTTCTACCAGATTCTTCACTATGAAACAGAACAAATAGGCAAATAAGTTGAATTGCTAAGTACTAGCAATTGGAATGGAAAAATTGGATACAAGGAAGAAAGGATAGTAGTTGGAAAATATGCCCTTTAACAAAAACAAAGACAGCATAGGAAATAATTGAAGAAACAAAGCTCTCTTCATTGTGGAACCTTTCTTTAATACCAACTCAACACATTGATCTCACAAGACAAAATACCCAGAAATCAACATCAACATCTCTAGACAGACAGTATGGAGAGGCTCAGTATTCGCAACCAAACTGAGCCCAGCAGCAGACTATAGGAAAGATCATATGGAAGTTCTAGTTGACATTAAAGAAAATAAAAATATGTTCATGAGAGTTGTGTTAGTCTGGGTGGACTAGAAAAACACTCAAAGACACTCGTGCATGTATAAGAAAAAGCTTCATATCAAAGAGTAATTGTATATTAAGAAAACAGTCCAGATCAAGTCTATATGTCCAATACCAATCTATGAATTTCTCTGCAGACTCATGCAACACGTGCAACGATGCTGAATGCAGGAAGATCACAGATCAGTGGGTGGAAAGTCTTGTGGATTCAGTAGTAGTGGAAGCATCTCAACGTTGGCAGGGGTCTACACATTGCTCTTTCAGCTCCAGGGATGTAGCATAATTGCATGTGGCTTCTCAATTGGAATTTTCGTCTCACAGGAAGTGTGTGTGTGTGTGTGTGTGTGTGTGTCCAGTCTGCAGCGAGCTATTTATCTCCTTAATATCTCCAACGGAGGTCATCAAGCTGTAACCTGATTGACAGGCTAAGCTCCACACCTTCATTCTTAAGTCTCAAATTGATTACAGATTATGTAACTATCACACGAAACAAAATATGAACTTATGTGTCTCCTGTATGAATTTTTGAGAAATATCTCAGTAGATTTTATTAATTGAACATGAAATGCAATGGTTTGACAAGTTGTGGAATGACATCAGGATTGTCATACACAGAAAAACAAAATGAAAAAAAAAGAGAAGAAAGAAAAATGCCTTTAGAAATAAAGGTCAAGTGAATATCAGAAACAAATCTGAAACATGCTATTGGTTGTAGATAGCTAAAGTGAATGGAATAAATTAAATAAAAGAGCAGAATAGAATTCAAAGGGCACTGGAGAAGGCAATGTAAATTATTTTAAGAATTGTGCAAAGACAGAGTTAGAAAATGAGAAAGGAAAAAATGCTTAGCGCAACACATGCTGAAGTGACTGAGGAAGTAGTCAATCATTAAGTTGAAATAGTGATGGAATATATGGACAAAATATTTAATGATTCAATAAGGATCAAAAGCTAATGGAAAAATATTCAGTCTCTGTACCAAGAGGAACGGGTGTACATTTAAGATTTTAACAAGATAGCATATGATCAAGAACCAATGATAATAAAGGAAGTAGCCTTAACTTCATTAAATGGATTAGCAAAGTAATTCCTCATATATTGATAGATCATCAACTGAAATATTTAAATAAGCTAATGAAGTACTGAAAGCCCTTCTTTTTCTTTGCTAAGCAATATGGAAGACAACTCCCTAGCCAGATGACTGCAGGGGACCCATAGTAAGTCCCTTCGAAGGAAAACTAACCTAGACAAATGGAAGTAAAATTTGAAAAGTTTTAAATTTTTCCTCCAATTTCTGGAGCTTCTTCATATAACTTTTTATGAATTACATTTTTTAATGTTTAAAAAAGCAAAAGCAAAGAAAACATTTAAAAATTGTCATGAAGTTGATTCTGACAAGATTAGTTGAAGCCAATATGAGTGAGTACATTTATTTTGTTTCTTTTTTCATTCCCTAGTTTAAAAGTTTCAACCTTTAAGCTGATTTTTTTTAAGTTAGAATTGTTGGAAAAACCTATTTCAATCATTTCCTATACTTACTGAGAAATTCTGATTCGAATAAACAAAATATTCTAATTTCATATTTTTTTGCTTATGACTCAAATGCATTATTATCTATTGAATGTGATTATTTGAACAGAATAGGGTTAAGGTATTAAACTCCACAAAATAACACATTATTGTGGGACTGATATACCTAAATTATGTTTCTGATTTTATAATATGCTATTTATTTTACTTTGAGGAGATGAAAACAGAATTAAAATATGCAAAAATAAAAGAAGAGTAATAAAGAAATGATATTAAAAGATTTACAAATCAGATAAAATTTTAAAAATAATGTTTAAGTCCTTTATATATTCATACCCAATGATAACCCTATCCCATGTATTTGATGTATATTTAAGGCTTTTCTAGAAGTGACAGTGAAAGAAAGATGTAAGTATCTACTTTGAATATGGAGGTTTTACTGATTATTTTAAGATTCTGGAGTTGTTATAGTTACCCAATCATCCTGACCAAGAGCTTGTCACTAGCAGGTCAATGGTGTCTGTTGATGTGCACACTAATAGGAATCCATGTGTCATCATGAGATGTGTAACTAAAATCCAACTTGATTAGACTATAGGAAATTCCTCCCACGTCAAAAAGGCCAGAGATTCATATAGAAATAGGTGTCAAGAGTACCAGGTTCGTGTTTTTTAGACTTGAACAAGAGAACTTGGGGAGGGTGAAACTAAGTGGTTGAGAAAAGAAAAACTAATAAAAACAAGTACATATATTTGACAACCTATAGCCTCTGCTCATCATTCTTTGTGAGAGAGCAGGCGTTTGGAGATAAGTATTCAGTGACTTTGTAGATTAAATCAGACCAAATGGTTATTCAAATTCATATATTCTGTCACCATCCTCTTTCAAATAGATAATCATTCATTACAAATCCAAACTGATCATTTTAAATAATAATATAATATATGAAAACTTTACTCCAAAATTCAACTTTAAGAATTCAATTTGGTATTTAAAGTAGGATTATCTGGTATTTAAAGTAGGATTTTAAAGTAGGATTCTCAAGCACTAGCTATGTGTGGCAGTCTTGTGCTCATGTGTCAAATTCATGATTGGGAGTCTAGGGGTGGGATCTAGCCTGTCAATCTGGAGATAGTCAATGAGACCTCTCTGTGGACATGGCTATCTCCTGAGAATTCTGGAAGTCTTGCGGTATTTCACAATTGGAGGACAGAGACTTGACTTAGTCATTTGGAGTTGATCTACCGACAAGATGAGAAGACAGCATGCTGAGTCCTGGAGAATGAAGGAGCTGGAGTAGAAACCACTTGGTCTTGCCCTCATGGAGCCTTCTTGGGCCAGAGAAGTCACATGGAGACTCCTGCCAGGGCTCCGATGCTTGAGAGACCACAGGGAGACCCCTGGCAGCTTTGAGATGCTTCTACCACCCCTGGATGATACTGTTGGACCCTGAGACCTGGAAGCAAGGAGTCATGGGGAGACCCATGCAAACACTGGGATGCTTCTAATGCTTCTACTGCCACCGGACACACCAGACTACACCCACTGGCAGGTGATCGTACTGGTGTCGTTGCACCTGCTTCATAAGTTGTAAGGAGACTTTATAGACATGTGGGCTAATATTGGAGTTATGACCTTGGATTGGACTGGGTTGGGATGCTTTCTCAATTTTCCATTCCTTTTGTATATAAACTTTTCCCTTATATCCATGTGCATATTTATGAATCTGTTTCTCTAGCCTACCCAGAATAACACAGTATGATATCATAAGTAGAAAATGCATTTAGCAAACAATAAGTAATTACATTGTGCCAAAGATACTAAATTCTTAGACACAGATAAAACATTAAAGTAAATCAATAGCTAATATAAGAACACTGAAAAATCATGGTTTTGATCCACTATACATTTTTGAAATAGCTTTATTTTTTGTTAGCTATCTTAAAACTTTTTTCTATATATAAAAATAAAAGTTAATATTGCCCTCTCTACCTCTTTTCTTTTTTTGTACTATCCCTTAAAATGGACATACAAATGATGGGCATCATTGTAAGCCTGCCTTAGGCTGCGTGTCTAGAGATGCAAAACCAATGGAGCTTACATAAATGTACGTAGAGAGATGTATACCAAAGAAATGGCTTGTGTAGTGTAGAATCAGGCAAGTTCCATGGTTTTGGACTAGCTGCCAGGTTGGAGGCTTTTCTTCTCTCCCATATTCAATGGGGTGATGAACCCCAGATCAGCCTATCCGACAGAATGCTTCTGGCTGCCGAGGCCAGTGAAGCCAAGAGCAACTTGTGAAATGACAAGTGTATGATGACTTATGAGAACAGCATGTCAGATGGCATATTTCTAGTTGCAGAGGCTCATGATACCTTGTTTGGCAGGTGAGGCAGCACTCTATGGACAACTCCCAGAATCAGAAGGCAGGACGACAGGCTTCTAGCTCAAAAACCAAACTAGGTCTGCTGATGTGTCAGATGCTGGATCCAGACCCAGAAGAAGCAAGTTGGCTTTTCCACAGCAGCACACTTATGGAAAGCAGAGCCCATTCCAAGAGGATCTCCTCATAGAAGACATCTAGGTCTTAACAAAGAAACCACTGGCTATCCTGGCCCAGCACACGGGGCACAAGCCCATAGCCCTAAGATGTGAGAAGTTAAAATAAAGATTTTAGAAAGCCATCTAAACAAAAATAAAGACTAACAAAAACAACCCTGTAAAGAATTATTTTCATCACTCATTTTTGACTAATCATTACCTATAATTAGCATATTTTCTCCTATCTTTCACTCTTCAAAGTAGCTCTGTGGACAGAGAAGCTACTAGATGGACTAGGATCTGGAATGTTGGCAGTTCAAAACCACTAGCCTCTCTGTGGGAGAAATATGAAGCTTTCTCTTGCTGCAAAGGACTCAGAGGGGCTAATTCCACCCTGCTCTAGGCTTGCTATGTGTCAGTGTCTATTCAATGGCAGTGAATTTGTTTTTTTGGGGGGGTTATCACTCTTCAAAACTAAACTCAAAAAGCATTTAATAAGAATGTAAAACTCTTATCCACAAAAATCTGATAATTTGTGTAAAATCTTTGGTATCAGACCCATTTATCTCTCACATTCACATCATTTGTTAACTAAATTTAAGATATAATATTCATCTAAGATACTATTATGTCCTAAGTCAAAATGAATAAGTGTATTGTCTTTGTTTCATAAATTTAGAAGAGGATGCAATGAATTGCTATAAGTAAGATGACAAACATGGAACCTTAAAATTAATACTTCTTCTTCTATGATGGATCTATGTCATTCTGTATGTGCTTCTGCTCTCCTGTCCTACATCCAAGCCACTTGACAGCATTCCTGTCAAGACAGCCAACAATCAATGCTGAATAAAATGTTCATCATTTGATTCTCTATGCATTTTTTCAATATTTGACAAAATGAAACACTTCCCTTAACCCCATACACAAAATATTTTAATATCTGACTTCAAAGATCACTTCTCAGTCCTTCTCAATTCTCCTTCATATCCTCAACATTTTCAGTACAGAGTTAGTGTAACATCTTTTCTTCTCATTTTAATAGTATTTTTTTCTCCTGGTATGGGCCACAAAGGGGCTTTCCTAATGGAGGTATACGTATTTGATTATTTTCTTTTATATAACATTCCTCAATGCCCCAGCAAAATATTTTAAAAATTCCCAACTCTTTTGACAGATCCTTTATTGCTATTCAGGAATATCATTTAATTTAAACAGTTTAGTGAAAACTGATGTCAAATCTAAGGTTTTTCTTTTAGGGAATATCATTCCATTCCCCTCCTGTAGTTTACCTCAATACACTCTAAAAATAAAATTTCAAGTAATAGTAGATACACATTGAGTCCTTCCTAAATAATACCTCAGAACTCAACAGGCCTCATAGTAAAACTGAATGGAGGAATGCTTCCCCACAGATGCCAGCGACCCACCACAGTCATTTTATTATTAGTTACACCAGGAAGCCTTGTCAAAATGCCTGGCTGGTGAACCTGGAAATATTCTGAAATGTCATAGACAAAATTGCCATTGCTATGGAGAAGCCATAGAGACTCATAAAGATATTTGGATTGACATTTCCCCTTCCTGAAAAACTTTAAATTTCTGTAAGTTAGTATTATCTGGGTCTACTTTCTATCAGTACTATATTAATGTCATATATTTGTAATAGCCTTATCTTAAAATAGTGTTTAAGTTTTAGTTTATATATTCTGTATGTACATAGGGTATTAAAATGTGTAAATATTTGGAAAGATATGTCTATATTTTAATATATTTAGAGCATACACAGATTTTAAATATTCACTGAAATTAGTTAAATTACATATGTTATAAAATATGTGCAGGCATAGCTTTAAATTCAAAAGGAATATGGAGTATGTGTATGAAAGAACAGATTTTGCATTGCTGATTTAATGCTTTTCATGCTCTTGAAAAACTCCAGCCAACATCATTTTAATGTCACATTAATTTTCATTTGAAAAAACATTCAAGTTCCTCTACAGAAAATGCAAATTTTGAGATGAAGTGTTTTGTCACTATATTTCCCAAAATATTTGACATATTTTCTATTGTTATAACTTATTAGGTCTTAGAATTCACATAAGAACAAACATGCTTCACTCAAAGTTTACACCATTTCATGGGAGGCATAGTCACACGAAGAAGAGTCTTTTGGTTTCAGAAAAGGGAGAGGGAATTTTTGAGGGCATGGTTGCTACAATCTGATGTGCTCTTACATCTGTGTCTACCAGCATTCCTCCATTTTGCCAGCTTTCAAGATGTTGGTTTTATCTGGCCTATATTGGTGGACACTGTCAAAGTCACATTCTCAGAGCTTCTGCATCTACTTGACGTAGAAGAAATGCGTGCACTTAAGCATGCTTTTCCATCTTCCTCGCCATTGTTGGTCATATTTCCAAGCCACCACCTTGAGTTTCATTTTTTTCTTTCTCAGTGACCAAGTTAATATTTCTTTTCCAAATGCAATGTCTTTTTCCAGGGACTGAGCAATCCTCACAACTTACAAATCTTACCATCTTCGATTTTATGGAGCATGAGGTCTCTGACCTTCTGACTTGTACACACATTAATATTGCAACAAGCTCATGAAACACCGACAGCAAGCACTCATCTATACCAGGGTATTTTAATGACAACTACTTGGCCAACTGCCTGGAAGAGATTCATATTTGTGTCCATTTTAAAGAAAAGTGACCTAAAAGAAGGCTCAAATTATAGAACAATATAATTAATATCACATGGAAATAACAGGTTTCTGAAGATCCAACAACATTTGTAGCACAGCACGCATGTAAGACTACTAGAAAATCATGTTGGATTCAGAAAGGTGTGTGCAAAATAGCACAAGGGCTACTACTGTTGATGTCAGATGGATCTTGGCTGAAAAGTGAGCATACTGGAAAGATGCATGCTTTTTATTTTAATTTACTTTGCTGAGGCATTTGATTGCATGGATCATAAAAAACTATAGATAGACTTGAGAAGAATGGGAATTCCAGACAAGTAGAACTTGAACATGGTTCGAGAGGCAGTTGTGCAAATAGGACGTCATACTGCATTGTTTATGTGCAAGATGCACAGTTGTGCTTTCTCACTGGCCTCACTCAAGCAGCTGTTAAGCCAAGAATCAGAGACGCTGGGTCCTGCGGAGAAGAAAGCAGCATCCAAACTGTGGAAAGGCTTATCAACAGCCTGCAATATGTAGAGTACACAACCTTCTTTGCTGCAAGATTAGCATCCTTCAAATCTGACCCAAACCCTGGTCATTTTAAGCAACTTATATGAATGTGAACCATAGGCAATTATTTGTTTATTTTGATTTTTTGTGCTTTTTTTAGGGGGTTGCATCACTGCGCTCTGGTGGTGGGAGTCGGAGGCCCAGTCTTTGCTCCCGTAGAGCCACTGCTGGAATTGAACCTCCATCCCAGTGGGCCACAGTCCCACACACAACCACTACGCCACTGGAGCTCAGCCCATTTCTTCCTTTCTTTCTTTCTTTTTTTTTTCCTGGTGGGAGTTCTTGGAAGCCCAACCTTGCTCCTGGAGAGCTGCTTCTGAATTTGAACTGTCAACCCTGTGGGCTGCAATTCTGTACACAACCATTAGGCCACCAAGGCTCAGCCCATAGGCAATTTTTAAGGAAGAAGACCAAACATGCACACACACATACAGTTTATTTCAAAAATATTGTCAATTATACCTCCATGAATGGGCAACAAGAATTCTAGTTGCTTTATATCATTGTCAATCATGACTATTATAAGTCTATTTAATATTAGATATCCTGACAGAGGTACATGGACATACTATGAAACATTTAATTTCCCTGGTGACTATATTATTGAACGTTACATTTAATATGCTATTGAAAATTTAGATATCTATGCTTTTCTGAGTTCATGTTAATTTTTTCCCATTTTGGATCATCTGTTCTTTATGTTTTATTATTTATTTTAATGATTTGTAGATTTTTAATACAGCCTAGGAGTAAGAACTACATCAAGAAGTAATGTGTTGTTCATGACTTTTCCCAGTACAATCTAAACTCCTGTAAACAGAGTTTCAGAGACAAGATCGCTACAGAAACTGACAGCCTCACTCTTCTCCCTAAGAGCACCAGGCAGGTTGGGTCTGTTGCAGAATGATAATTAACCCATAATACCACCATGCATCCTGCTTTAGTTGTTTTCTGCTTCACAGTCAGTTCCAACTTATAGTGACTTTATGGATAAGAGATAGTAATGTTGTCTGGTCCAGTGTCATTCTGAGAGTTGCTTTTATATTTGAGCCCTTCCTTGCAGTCACTTTGGAAAAGCTACTTGTCAAATGTCTTTCTCTTCTTTGCTGCTACTCTGTTTCTTCAAGCACTCTGTCCTCCTCCAGGGGCTGGTCTCGCCTGACAACATATGACCTATTCGAAGAAGGTGAAATGAAGTCTCACCAGTCTTGCCTCGAAGGAGCATTTTGATTGTGCTTCTTTCAAAGGAGATCTGTTTGCTCTTGTGTCAGTCTATGGTATTCTTGATATTATTTCCTAGCAATTGAAATGCAAATATTTATAATGGGAACATGAGAGATTAAAAAATAGACAAGAGGTAAAGATTTTATTTTGAGATAATAGAATATTCTTATAAAGTTTTAAGACATAAAGACCTGGATCACTATCCAACTTCAACAGTGTTGATATATTTAGAAACTACAGCATAATATAACAAGCAAAATATTACTGACATTGACACAGGCAAGATCCAGAACATTTTTATCACAACAATCATTATGTGGCTTTATTGTTACTTAGTTAGCCACAGTTCCATCTATCGTGCTATAACCTCCTTCTAGCTCCAGGATCATTATTTTATTTTCCATACCTACACATTTGCAGAATGTTTTATAGCATGTAATTATTAGTTTTTTTTTCAACACAACTTAATTCTCTGGAAATTCATCCAGTTTTTTTTGTGTGCCTCTGTAAATAACTCGTTTTTGTTTTCTGCTGAATAACATTTCCTGGTATGTGTGTGCGTTAGTCCAGGTAGACTAGAGAAACAAATCCATAGAAACTATTATGTCAATAAGAAAGAACTTTATAGACAAGAGCAACTGTACATCAAGAAAACACTCCAGTAAAGTCCAGTTCAAGGTCATAAGTCAAAAATTAGTCCAAATGTTCGATACCAAATCTTAAATACTCTTCGGACTCACAAAGCACACGTAACTACACCAGGACAACCACAGACCAGTGGGGACAGTCTTGTGCATCCAGTGGCAATAGAAGCATCTCACTGCTGGCAGGGGTGTCCCCATGGCTCCTCCAGTTTCCAGGGCTCAGGGTTTATCAGCTTGCTGCCATGTGTCTTGTCAGCTACAACGTCTCCCAAGAAGTGAACTGAGAGAGATCATGTCTCCTTCCTCCAAGAAGGAATTACCACGTTTCCGAGAATTTTCAGGAAATGACCACACCCACACCGAAGGCTCATGGTTGGCTGTCTCCAGACTGACAGGCTAGACTCCACCCCTACACTCTTAATCCTCAAATTAACACCAGATTAGGTGACTGCCACAGCATGCTACGGTCTTCAAATCATTCACCTATTGAAAAACTTATTATTTCTAATATTTAAAAATTACAAATACTATTGTCATACATATTTTCGTCTAGATTATTGTGTAAATATAAATTAAGTTTTCAGTGCGTGTAATTTAAATTTAGGTTGCTTGAGCGCTGTTTTGGTTAAGAAGCTGCCAAAATATATCTCAATTGTTGATTTTGCTTTTACATCAGCAATGCGTGAATAATCCAGATTGTCTTAAATGGGGCTGATGTTTGAGTCTATCGTTCTTTTCCACTTTAGCCCTAATGTCAGATGTGCAAGGAGGCTCCATCTGAGGGGGTTGAGTGAGGGTGTAGTAAGAAGCCTCAAGCCACACCGCAGGTGCCTTCGGCTCTAGTAAAGAGTTACAGGTGCAGAAATCCAAAGCGCGCATTGATAGTAAGTGTGCTAATGTCTCATCCATGAAGACCGTGTCCATATTTACATAGAGCTTTTTTACTTCTTCTATCAATGTTGTGCAGATGTCAGCAAACAAGTTCTGGACAATATTTTTTACATGTAAATCTAAGTATTTTACTTTTGTGTGTTTTTAAATGACATATTTATCATCTTGGTATCCTGTGTTCTTTACTAGTCTATGGAAATAGTAAATGTATATGCTTATTGTCCATCCTACAATATAGAGGAACTCATCTCCCAGAGAGAAAACAGTACAATATTCTTTCAATGTGTTTAAGTGGACATGCTGTCAAGCTGAAGGCATTCCCTTTTCTAAATTTTAAGAGATTTTTTTCATGAAAGGGTGACAAATTATTTGCCCTTTTGTTTTTTGGTAAATACCAGTAGTTGTCACCAAGGAAATGGTGGTTCTCGTTTCTCAAATTAACAGAGTATATCTAATGAGAAGATAATGATCAGATTCTCACTAGACTGTGTTGGTCTAAGAATAAAATCAATTCTTCAGTACTTTGCTGATGTGTTACTCTCACTAAATGAGACATCCTTCCAGATTTTAGACATTAACCTCTGGACTCATTTTTTCTATTTGTAGCTGATTTCAAATCTTACTTTCTATTTGAAGTATATTTGTATATATTAAAATCAGCCAAATGATACATGGTCGGGATATTTTAACAGCATCTCTATGTGTCTGCAAATTCCTTCATATAAGATTCTTAAATATTTTTATTTTAAGGAAAATCATATATACATTGTAAGAAAAGAATTTATTGGGATTGCCTTTTTTCAGTTTGGAATATTCCATCTTAATATCTTCTGAGTAAAAGATTTCTCAAATTGCCTTGGTCAAGGTTATTTTTATCTCATTTTTAATCACTAATTTAGTTTCTAGGAACTGTTTCTTGTGACAATCTATTCAGGAATTTTCCAAGATTTCTATGAGTAGAAAGTAAGCATACTTTGTTTTTAAATGACCTTTTTATATCTAATATCAGAGAGCTAAGTATGATTGGCAGAAATTCATTCTAAGGTTAGAGTGAAGGTTACTGAGGGCTACTGTCATTGTATTTTTTAAAGGACTTTGCTTTGATAAGTCTTGTTTAGCTAAAATTTTCAACCATTATCTGCTTTCACTTAAAACATTACTCAAAGTTTGTTTTGTTTTGCGTTTTTTTTTTGGTGGGGGTGTTGTAGATGTGGAATTTCCACCACCTATCCTTATTATAAACTTTGCTGACCAAGACAGTCTGATTATTCTTCCTAGCAATGCACTGACTCTCTTTCTAAGAGATGGTTCTCCTAAGTAGAAGCCTTATAAAATCAACATGTAGTTGATTGCCTGTCTCTGTTCCTCAAGATATTTTCACAAGAAGATGCATCCTATTTCGCTGCATTGATAAAATTGTATTTTAATAACCATATATATTTAAATACCATGGATCATGGATGTTTGTTCAAAACAAACTCTCCAGAATGTAGCAGTAGGCTTTTGGCAGATGGTAACAGTGATGGTAACAGTTCCTGTTTGGGGCTTGATTTTTATATAACGTTAGGGTCCATTGAACATGCAGTGAACAATCAAGTATTACCTACTGTTAGTAGTATTGTTGCTCTTAGGAACCAACCAATCAGCTATGACCCATAGAGATTCTGTGTAAACAGAACAAAACACTGCCCACTCCTGCGTCATCCTCTCAACCGTATTCCTATACTTGGGACCATCACCACAAGTACTATGCCTTTCTTGTTGAAGGCCTTCCTCTTTTTCAGTGTCCCTCCACTTTACCAAGCATGATGTCCTTCTGCAGGGACTAGTCTCTCCTAACAGTTTGTTCGAAGTATGTATGATGAAGCCTTTCCATCCTTGCCTCTCAGGGGTGCTCTGGCCATACATCTACCAAGATGGATTGGTTTGTCCTTGAAGCAGTGCATGGCATTTTTTACTTTCTTCCCCAGTACTTTCTTCAAGCATAAAAATCTTCTTCAGTCTTCCTTATTCAATGTATAACTTTCACATGTGTTCAAGGACATTGACAGTAGAATGGCTTGGAACGGGCACACCTTGGTCCTCAGAGTAACACCCTAGTTTATCAATACCCTGAAGAAGTTTTATGAAGCAGATTTATTTATGAGATGCAACTTGTCTTTTGATAATGCCATTGCTTTGAGTGAAAAATAATAACTATTTCCTGTAATATCTATTTAAATCAGACTTGCTAGATTTCTGATAATTACGTTTCTTCACCTTTTCTTCTTTTAGGAATACATTATGGAGAGACCATAATATATGCAGAATACTCTGCAGTTTAGTTCATACTTCTCTGAATCAAGTCACAATGCAAGTTGAACTTAACCTGCTTTTTTTTCTATAACCCGCCTCCTTGGTAATTTTATACTGATGTTGTTTAGTTGAACATTGAAATGAAAAAGGGCTGGATATCATATTTAGAATTCTGTATAGGAATAAGAAATTGAGGGCAGAGCCCTGAGAGTGGTTTTCTGTGACATAAGAACACAATTATGGTCACAAACTGACCACTGAAAATTCATGAACTATGGAGGGGATTAGATAAAAAGAGTGTGTGCCCTTTTGCTTAGAGAAGTTTAGGCTCTCTTAAAAATTCCATAGGTAGCAGAAGCAAGTGAAAGAGAAACATGCACACAAAATGTGTAACCAGTTCAGAGAAAGAAAGGTTAATTAATAGCTGAAGTGGTAAGACTTCACTGAAATCCAAGAAAAAAGGCATTCTGAAGGGCACCACTGAAAGGCAGAGCACAGAAGGATCATAAAGGGCAACAGGCACACATACAAAGAAAATGTGAGATTTTATTATGTCGTGAGTCTAAATTTTTAAAAAGCTACCAACATGTAGCCACAAATTATGCACACAGATATTTTGAAACTTGAAATTCCTATCTATCCTTAGGATTGCCTTCATGAATGTTAAACTTTCCTGTTGATAATTAAATTAAAAAAAATTAAACTCTTCATGTTCACATTGGCTTGGAAACTGTTTCCTAGTAAAAATTACAAGGCTGCATGTCTAAAAGACAAGTGATTTATAAAGGACTTGAAAAATAAAAATATAATACAAGTTTAGAAAATAAATTATACACAAGTTCATCAATCTAAGTTCAGTGATGATATGCTGTGACTGTATGCCAGTATCTTATTGGTTTTCTTAACTCAAGATTGCTAAGTTTGGAATTATTATCTTTTGATTGTTCCCTTAAATTCAGAATTACTGGAATATTACAGGGAGAGAAATATCTTTAAGGAATCTGGAGCTATTGATAAATAAGGCTCATTATAAAGAGGAGAGTTTAACAAAAGCAAAGATATGGCAGAAAAATTATGGAGAAAATAATATTACCTATTAGACAAAATTAGTATATGAAAAATACCTGCTGTGTGAGTGAAATATTGATGTAGTACAACTCTGAAAGTGATGCCATTGAAAGCAATTTATTTGTGGCAAGTAGAACTGAAGAAATTATGGCATTTGCATTGACAAAAGCAGTAACCTGAGAACAGATAGTGTTCAAAATGACTTAATTTTTCTAATTTTGTAATATATATATATGACTTAACTTTTCTAATTTTGTAATATATATATTACAAAACTCCAGAAAATGCATAATAACAAAATAAATACAAAAGTTTATTATTATTGCATGCTGATTAGCTATGTAATTGAAAGCTTCATATTTCTATATATCATTATATATATATGCAAGTATGTATTTCCAAGAAAGAACACACTTTACATTTCTCAAGCTGAAAATATGAAGAAAAAAACTCAACCTTGGCATGAAATATTAATGGCTTCTCTAGGAGACATAGTGAATGACGTAGGAAGTATCTAAAGAAGATGGCAGAAATACAGTAATTTCAATATGCTTCAATACACCATAATTCAAGTGCAGGTTCCTCTGTGATCTTAATTGTTGTACAATCCTCTAACCTGGGCATATGTGGTGATTAGAAATAAAATGTCTTGGATCAGGCGTGCTTTGCACCTCAACATTTTAATGAAAGCGTGTGGTACAGATTTGTGCAATGCAATGTGTCATTTGGTTTCTTGACTGTTGTTGCCATAACCATTGATTGTGGATTCAAGCAAAATGAAATTCTTGATAACGCAACCTTTTCTCCGTTTAACATGATGCGGTCTGTGGATCTAATTTCAATGATTCTCATTTTCTTTACATTGAGTTGCTGTTGTTTCAGAAGCTACAGGCTGTTTTTCATCAACAATTGCTTTAAGATGTCCTCCCTTTCATCAAACAAGTTCGTATCCCCTGCATATGTTAGCTTGCTATTAAATCTTCCTCTACTCCTAACTCCTGTTACTCAACTAGAGTCAACATCGTTAGCCTTGATGTACCTTGATTTAACCATGAAATGTTAATATGTTCTATTCTAATGGCTATCTTGGTCCTTATACAGTTTCTGCATGAGCATGGTGAAGTGTTCTGTAAATACCATTCTTTTTTAGGTAATCAATTATATGTATATGTATATATAGAGAGAGATATATAGTGTATGACTTAAATTTACTAAAATCTCTTAATTTAAAAGCTCAATTTTTATCTGTGAAATTTTAAAAAGATACTACAATTCCATTTTCTCACAAAATTAGCGATAATAAGGAAGTTGAAATACATTATCAATTGCTGAAAGTTGAGAATAGTTATGAAAGAGTCACTGTAGATAATTTCTAACTTTATGTAGATATTGTAATAATAATAATAATAATAAAGCTATTGGTTTGATTCTAGCACTTATTTAGGATGTGGCACATTTGATTTAAAATGGTAAGATTATCTTATTGCAATTTTTCAAGGAATACTGTTTAAATTGACTTCTCATAGGAACATTAGGGAGTTGACTATAAATGTTGATACAGAATTAAGAATGTACTTTATAATTTTCTTCTTACTAATTACTAGGGAAATATTTTGCCCGACTACCAAGAGATATAGTGCCTGAGGTCTCAAAGTCTTGAAGATAAACCAATGGTCATCTAGCTCAGATGCAACAAAGCCCACATGTAAGAAGCATACCAATCTGTGTGACCATGAGATGTCAAAGATATCAAGTATCAGGCATCAAGGAACTAAAAAAATTATTAGCATAAATGAGGGGGAGTAGAGCTTGGGGACACAATGTTCATCTGTAGGTAACAGACTTCTTACACAGGGGTTAGGGTCCAGTGTAGCAATGATGAAACACACAACTTTCCTCTAGTTCTTCAATGGTTCCTCCTTCCCTCGATCATGATCCCGATTCTACCTTACATATCCGTATAGACCAGAGGATGTACATGGATACAGATAGGAGCCAGAATAATAGGAAATCCTTAAATCCTTACCGATGATCCCTTCAGGACCAATGATGAGAGTGGCAATAACGGGAGGGTAGAGGGAAGGTGGGGTAAAAAGGGAGAACTGATTATAAGGATCTACATATAACCTCTTCCCTGGAGTACAGACAATGGGGACATGGGTGAAGGGAAACATCAGAGTGTAAAGTATGAAAAAGTAATAATAAGTTAAAAGTTATCAAAGGTTTATATATGGGGGTGGGTTCTGGAGAGGGAGGGGGGAAAATAAGGAGCCAATGCCAAGGGATTAGATAGAAAGCAAATATTATGGGAACGATGAGGGCAGCGCATGTACAGATGTGCTTGACAGGCAATGGACGTATGCAGGGATTGTGATAAGAGTTGTATGAGCTCCCAATAAAAGGATTTTTTTAAAAAAAATGAACACACATAAAAGTAACACAAATCATCCCCTGTCAGAGAGTTGGATCACTTGCAGTGACCCAGTAGAACAGAGCATAATGGTTTCTTAGGGTTCTCAATGTTGCCCATGTGGACCGAAGCAGAAATATCCCTCTGTCTTATGCAGAGTAACTAGTGGAATAGAAATGCGGACTTGATGGTTTGTTGACTCAAACACAACATACAATATATCATGACTCCTAATGTGTGCTAGCACACACACATACACACACTCACCAATAAAACTCCAGAACTGGAATACACACACACACAAAACAAACAAATGAACAAAGAGCACTAAAATATTATCTAAAAATAAAGTTAACATCTCTAATTGAACCATACTGAATAGATTACCCATTAATTAATATAATATGTTACAAACATATGCACATAATATTCAAGGGGATCCCCAAAACCATAATTTTGTTTTCAAAGCTATATATTATTATTAGTGCTGTTGTTTTACAGAACAACCATATCACCTTCAAAGTACTCTCCATTACATTTTGTCAAAACTGCAATTCCATTCTTGGAAACATTTTTCAAACTCCTCTGTTTGAATGAATGACAGCACTTTCCTCATTTTTCCCCACCTCTTCTACACTGTCAAACCACTGTCCTTTCATGTCTGTCTTCATTTGTGGAAACAAAAAGAAGTTAAATGGAGCAAAGGCAGATGAGTAAGGTGCTTGGTAAGATGCTTGGTAAAGTGACAAGATTTTTAGCGGGACACCATTGATGGGGGATGAGAGGGTGTTGATTAAAAATTTGGACTATATGGAGAAACAAAACTTTTCATAGAATGCAAAAATCATATTGTAATATAGCTCTCTTAATTATAAAATGCCACAAGATATTGTTAAATTGTTAAAAAGCGAATGTCACATTATAAATTGGTGCAAGAAAGACAAGCTTTTTTTTGGGGGGGGGGGAGAGGGACAAACTGACTCACTGAGATGGTAGAGTGGGCAGGTGCATTGTCCTGTTGGCAAATCCAGTGATCTATCTGGCATAAATTAGTCCTATTTTTGTCACAAACTGTTATGCAATCTTTTTAAAACTGCTAAACAGAAAGCTTGATTAGCTCTCTGACCTGGTGAAATAAACTCCAAATGCATTATTTCCTTCACATCCAAAAAACACGAGTGCTATCTTTATCTTAGATTTCATTTGACAAGTGTTTTGGGGTAACATCACAATGGTGTCTTCCACGGTTTTGATGGATGTTTGCTTTTGGATCATGAGAATAACATCATGTCAAATCACCAGTAATGACCTTGACAAATAGCCTGTTCTTTCAAAGCATAGCAGGTTTCCACTAGATGATGTTCTTTTTCCTAGTCAGTTAGAACCAGAGGCACAGATTTCTCAGTGGCATTTCCAAATCTTGTATTAAAATTCACTGAACCAAGCTACAAGATAGTCCAGATAATGCCCCTATCTCTTCAATCCCATTGTCAGTCTTTGAGCACAAGTGCATGAATTTTGTAGACATTTGCATCTGTTCAGGAAGTTGATGAACTTTTGGAATGAGGTTTGTCATCAATTGACGCTTCACCTATTTTTGAAACGAGAAAAACACTCACACACTTGAGTTTTACCCTTCATGCTGTCCTTATAAGCTATGCTCAAAATCACAACGGCGTCTGCATTTTTCCTAAGCAGGAAACAAAATTTCACAGTTTCCGTTTCCAGTTGTCCTCTTAAACTGCCCATCACAAAAAAAGAGGTGTGAGCAAAACTGATTTTATGAAAAATTCACTGTAACCAGAGAGAGCCTTCGTTATACCACTGGGTACACTAACTCAGAGCAAGTTGTTTTATGCTTGTTTAGTGGGTAAACTGCATATTACAAAAATTCCACCCAGGAGAGCTTTTTTCTGTTCTGAGGGCTTTAGCTCTTCATACAGCTATGATTGTTTTGAGCATTAATTTGTTTATAATAAATATTATAAACATACAGCAACATACAATAGTAATAACACATTAATAAAAATATGTACCTGGGGTAGTTATATAATCTGGTGTCAATTTGAGGTTTAAGAGTGTAGAGATGGAGTCTGACCTGCTAATCAAGATATAATCAATGAGACCTCTGTGTGGTATGTCCTTCTACTGAGAATTCTGGAAACTCCTATATTTTTTTCTTCTTGGAGGCAGAAGACATCTCTTTGATCACTCTCAGGGAGACTTTGCAGCTGAAAAGACACAAGGAACCATGCTAGTGCCCTGAGCTGGAGAAACCACATGATGAAGCCAGACCTCTGAAGCTGGAGAAGCCATGTAGAGACCCCTACCAGTCCTGAGATGCTTATAATGCCACTGGATTCAAAGACATTCTGTCCACTGGCCTGTGATCATTCTGAAATCAGTGTGATTGTATGTGTTTCCTGAGTCTCAAGAGGACTTTATAGATTGATATTGGACATATGAGCTATTATCAAATTTATGGGCTTAGACTGAACTTGGTTGGGAGGCTTTCTTAATTCTCTATATAATGCTCTCACTTATACATACATGAGCCTCTATGAATTGATTTCTCTAGTCTACCCAGACTAACACAATATCATCAAAATATGTATTGAGTTTTCAAGATATAAGAGCTCACTGATATTCAATTTTAACTGTTTTAACAGTTTTAACTGTTTTAACTGTTTAACAGTTAAAAATTTTAACTGTTAGATATTGCAATTAATCATTCCGTAGTTTTTTTATTTATACTTTTTGAAATTAATTCTTAAAATATTCAAAACCAAGAAGCTAATACATGCCAAAATCAGAATAGGTGCTCAAGTAGCTATAATTTTACTAAAATCACGTCTAGTAAAAGTTTCAAATTTTCTTTCTCATACAATTTGGTGAGTATATTATACTAAAATAAGAGAGTAATCTCACAATTCAAGGTAATTCAAGGTAATGCATGTTTCTGGGATGGAGAAGAGCATGGAATAAAAATGAATGTGCAAAGTTATTGTCATTTAGTAATTTGTTCAAAAGTGAATAGATTATTCGATACTGTTTGTCTTTTATTTATCACAAATTTATGGCATATATTCTTACAAAATACATGCTTCTTGCATTATTATAAAAGTTTCTTGTATTTAAAAACCCATTTCTACTATATAAAAGATGCATGTGAACCTGTTGGCTCTATCCATAACTTGACTGAAACTAAAAGCATCTCACTGTCACGGAGTCCCTATAGTGTACAAGCCTCCACAATCCTAGGGGTCCAGGGGGCGGTAATTAGAGATGCATCAGAAAAGATAAGGCAAGCAAGGACTCCTGTTGGCAGCCAAGGGTTCAGGACCCAGGTCCCATGCAGGAAAAGGGAATATATTTCCAACCTAGGCATATGTACTCTGGAGAGAGAGAGAGAGAGAGAGAGAGAGAGAGAGAGAGAGAGAGAGAGAGAGAGAGAGAGAGATATCCACTAATTAAGTGTAACCACATGTTACCCTAACTCTAAAGGTCCCTGAGTACATTGTAGGAGCAATGTCACACTAGCGGCAGGTAAGTGGGAGGGGCTGTCTTCAGAGTCTGGAGAGCAATAGCATGTGTTTGCTTCCATAGATAAAGTTTCCAGCTAGATGGTAATCTAGCCATGTGCTTGTAAGGCATAACTTTAAAGTAGCATTATTATAGGAGGATAGAATGAGGAACAATACTAATTATGAGAATGTAATTGGAACTTATCTCCTACTGACAAGGGTGATGGTCTTCCTCCACCCCAGAAACCCAGCCCACCAGGCTTCTTAATAGGTGAGACTAAAGAATTCATCTGTATGCACTCCCTTCCTATGCTCTGTTGCCCAGAGTCATCAACTCCTAGTGACCATGTAAGGCAGAGTGGAGCTGCCCTGGCACGTTGCAAAGCCTGCGATTGTTATGGAGGGAGAAAGACTCTGCTCCAGGCCGCTGGTCCTTGGTTTGCAGTAGTTGTCAATTTCTGAACCTCGTGGTTAACAGTCCATTGCGTGAGCCACTATGGCACCTGGGCACGTAACCCTTAGCGAGATGGAGGAAATGATATAAACAGCATTCTTTCTGGGAAGTTTGCTTGGTCAAACTTGCTTCAAACCCATTATAGGATATTGTGCTGAAAACATCCAACCTACAGTATTGATTTCATACACAAAATAAAATTACTCTTACCTTAAAGAATACATAAGTAAAACTCTTTAATTATAAAATTTTCTCCCTCCTCAATTTTGAAATTTTCATGGAATGGAGACATCGAAAAAAACAAAAAATTCCATTCATGGCTTCCCCAGATGGGTCTTTTTTTCTCATGCAGGTATATCGGAATAGAAAACATGCCAGCACATTCCAGGGAAAATAACTGACGTCATACATTATTGTAGATTTATCTTATCATTCTTGCTAACTACTTCTATGGAGAAATATATAACAGAGTGAAAGATCCATCGCACTGATTTGAGACAAAACCTGCCTGTAATAGAAGAACACATACACATTTGACATTATAAAATATTTGACTTTCCTATTTAATATGTTTTAGTCAAATTTCAAAGCTCATGACAGGAAGTTTTATTGGCACAGTTAATATAAATTAATAATATTAAAAAATATAATAATAATAATAAATTAATAATATAAATTAATAATAATAATAAATTAATAATAATATATTAATAATATTAATATAAAATAATAATATAAAATTAATAATAAATTAATAATTTTTGAAGAATAAAAAATTCTTTGAATCCACTATTAAGAAGATTCATTTCCGATATTTATGTCAGCTCTTCTAAACATAACACCTATTTGTCCATAAACAAATGAAGACCCAAATATAGCATGATCCCACTATCTCCCTACTTAGTATATACCCTAGGGAAGTGATTAAAAGAGAAAGAGACAAATATGCACACCTATGTTTGTACCAAAAATTTCTTTTAAATAAAACAGTTCCTATAATAGGCTGAAACAATCCCAAACTCCTGATCATAGAGGAATAGATAAATAAACACTCATATATTCATATAAATATTCTTATGTTTGAGCCTTTCAAAGCAGTAACAGTGCCTCCTTCTCTTGTTGAGACCTTTCTCTATGTCTTACTACTTTACCCAGCATTATAACCTTTCCCAGGGACTGGTCTCTCCTGACAACATATCCATAGTTCAAGAGATGAAGTCTCTCCATTATGGCCTGTAAGGCATCTTCTAGCTGTACTTCTTCCAAGATGGATTTGTCCATTCTTTGGCAGTCCCTGGTACTTTCAACATTTCTCACCAGCACCATAATTCCAATGCCTCAATTCTTCTTTGGTCTTCTTCATTCAATGTCCAACTTTCATAGGCAGAGGAGAAAATTCAAAGTGCCCTTTCTTGGATCAATTGCACTTTAGTCAGCAAAGTAACATTCTTGTTTTATCAACACTTTAAAGATGTCTTGTCCAGTAGATTTACTTTGTGCAATATATATTTTTTATTTCCTGGCTGCTGCTTACATGCAAAGTATCTTTCCTCCATTTTTAAAGATTTTACTTACATAGGCCAGTTATCAGGACATTTGTTTTCACTCCATTCAGTGTAACCCAAACTGACTTCTGCAGTCCTTGGTCATCATCAACAAGACGATTCCTCTTCACTTTCAGCAAGCAGTGTTGTGCCATCTTCACATTGCAGACTCCCACCAACACCGATGCCAAATTCTTCCTGCTATAATCCAGATTCTCTGATAATTTTGACACATATTAAATAAAAATGGTGAGATATACAACCCTGATATACATCATCCGAATTTTAACTCACTCAGTATTCCCTTGTTCTGTTCTTACAACTGTCTCTTGATCCATGCACAGTTTTCACATGACGACTGTATTTCTTCCAAAATAGATTTATTTTTGTGGTATCATTTCTGCCAAATAGTTTATGTGCAATATACTATGACAGGATTCTAGTACCTTGAAATAGGGACTTTAAAAATGAAAGGGGGAAATGGGATTTTTGCTGTGGATTCTGATTCATAGGGAGACCATGTTTGAGGATAAGTAAAACAGTGTTGATACTACCACATATGGATTTGTTCAAACAAGATCTATTTTATTGTAGCACTGGGAATAGACAAGATTTCTCAGCAATACTCTCACTTTAAGTTCACTAGGGTTACTTTCAAAAAGTCATTCAAAAGAGTGGGTTTTAGGTGACTTCTTAGGCCAGTTAAATTCTAGACTGAGATCATCAGAAGGTTATGGCAACTGTTCTATGAGACTTTCTTTCTTTCTTTTCTTTTTTTTTTTAGGCATCACTGTACTGGTGGTGGGAGTAGGAGGCCCAGCCTTTGCTCCTGGGAGCCGGAATTGAACCTCCATCCCAGTGGGCCGCAGTCCCGCGCACAACCACTACGCCACCAGGGCTCAGCCCTCTATGAGACTTTCAAGGGGCAATTTTGATAGATTATATTATAGATCTCAAGACAAACATGAGGGCTAAATATGAAGAAGTTTTAAGAAAATTGAAAGCTCCATTGATGGGGAGAAGATTAAGAATGTTGTATGGAGCTCACCCTGCTCAATCATTGAGGATCGCAAGGGATGGTCTACAAGGTCTTCATTAGGAATTCTTACATCAGTCCTGAGCTTGTTCATTAGGAGTTCCTCAGTGTGAAAACCCAAAAAACATCTTAAATCCTACAAAATCAGCCATTCTGACAAGTTATATATTGAAGAGCATAGAATTCCTTGGGAAGGGATAGAGTAATGGAAACACTTCATTCAGAAGTATATAGATTTACCTGGAGGATTTTTCAGAAAACTAGAGCTTCATGAGGTAAATCTGTGGTACATGATCTCTTTAGAGTACTGAGAAACAAGGATGTTAATTTGAGGACCAAGGTGTGCCTGACCCAAGCCATGATGCTTAAAATGTCTCATATATATATAGAAGTTGGACTTTGAATAAAGAAGAATGGAGACAAATTAATACATTTGTATTGTGGTATTGGAAAGGACTGTTGAGGGTACCATGGCCTGTTAAAAGAGTAAACTGGTATGTATTGGAAGAAATAAGGTTAGAGATAAGGATGGCAAGTCTTTGTCTTCCATACTTTGGACATGTTGTCAGAAGATACCGGATCTTGGCAAAAGTCATCATGTTTGGTACAGTGGAGGGACATTGAAAAGGAGGAAGGTCCTCCATGATATGGATTGACACCACAGCAAAAACAAAGGATTCAGACATGGGAACCATGGAGAGCATGGTGCAGGAACAGGCAGTGCTTTGTTCTGTGGAGGAAAGGGTTGCTATGAGTAGGAATTGGCTCTGTGTACCTAGAAAATTGATTTTTTTAATTAATTTCATCAAAACAAAAATGTCTCGAATATATAATTATAATTCAATCTGATTGAAGAGAAACTATAAAATATGCTTACGATGTGTTCAGACAAAGCAGACTCAATAACTCTAGAAATAACTGAGGACATAAAAGAAGATACTTTAATAAAATATGCACCTGTTAAGCCATCATTTAACTTTGGAAGCATTTGTACTGTTATTTGTATACTAATGTTTATGAATGTGGAAAGGCATCAGAAAAGAATCTCTGGAAGACGATTTGACATGGCAGTTGGCACAATGAGTTCAACTCTCTGAACAATTGTGAAGATGATGCAGGACTGAGAAGTGTTTTGTTCTGTTGTATACTAGCAAGTATACGTGATAAGGGGAAGAAAAAATGAGTCATTACACAATAATCTACTTCTAGCATCTTCCTCTGTATACAAAAAACTAAGGGTACAAGAGATGAGTCACAGATACAGATTAGAAGACTGAATGGTTCTCAAGCACAGAATATATGCATATCAGAATAAACTCTATGAACATTTTGCCTGATTCTGTATTCATTCCTAGATTTATCTATCATGTTATCAATTAATCTTCTTCCCACAGCATTGTTTAGAATGCACCTAGCATCCAGATTGTTGTTGTTGTTGTTGTTGTTGTTGTTGTTGCTGTTGCTGCTGCTGCTCCTATGTGCCATCGATCTGACTCACAGCAGCCCCAAGGGCAGCAGAGTGCACCAGTGCCTGGTCCTGCGCCTGTCCCACAGCTGTTCTTACCACTCATCTTATCGATGTCGCCGTTGACTCCCTCCATTTTTGTCGGCTCTTCCTGTTTTCCATTGCTTCTCTACTCTTCAAGCATGATGTCCTTTTTCCAGGGACTTGTCTCTCCTGACAATATGTCCAAATAGGTAAGATGAAATCTTTCCATCTTTGCCTCTAAGGAGCATTCTGGCTGTGCTTCTCCTAAGACAGATATATCCGTACATTTGGACATCCATGACGCTTTAAATATTCTATGCCAGAAACATAATTTAAGTGCACAGATGCTTCTTCCATTTCCTTTATTAAATGCCTAAATTGATTTATAAGTATATGGGACAGTTGAAATTATCATGGGCTGTGTCAGATACACTTTAGTTCCAGAATCAAACGCCTTGCTTTTTTTAAAGAGGTCTTGAACAGAAAATTTACCCAATGCACTGTGTACTTTGACCTCTTGACTACTACACCTATGAGCATTGCATGCATTTGGAGTCAAGCAAGATGAAAACCTTTACAACTTTTATCCTTTACATCATAAAAAATCAATTTATTAAGATGTTACCCTTTGGTCCAGTTGTGATGATTTGGATTTTATTTGCAGTGAGTAATAATCCACTGTGAAAGCTGCAATCTTTATTTTCTTATGTGGCATGACTCAAAATGAGAAGAAACAGCTGTAAAAATCTAATAATCCAAAATGGGATAAATGAATCTATGAAAATTGGAAGTTGTCAAGAATAAAAGGAAACACATAAAGCTTGAGCTGAAATGGACTGGTATTGGGCACTTTAAATCAAAAAATTATACAGCTTACTATGCTTGAAATGATACAATTTGAAATGTACAAATGATATAAGAGGGATAGTATTGTTTTCATTATCAAAAAGGACATTTCCAAATGTACACAATATTGATGTGCAATTCTGTCTGTTGTAGGATTTCAATCAACATACAGGGAGATTAAATCAATACAGCTATTATTCCAATTTATGAACCAATCTCAAAGCTATATATGAAGATTTTGAAGAATCCTACCAATGTGCTCATTCTGAAACTGATCAAAAATGCAATTATCATGAATTGATAATTACTGTTGCTTGGAATGAAAATGTTGAAAACAAAGAGGAAGGAACAGTTGTCCAAAAGTACAATCTTGGTAGAAGCTGGAGATTGCCTGATAGAATTTTGCAAGTCCAATGAACTTTTCGTAGGAAATACCTTTTTTTTAACTCCTGAAATACTTTTTTATTTTTTTTTCTGAAATACTTTTTTAAACAACATAGGCACTAACTGTACATGTGGACTTCTCCACATGGAATGCCCAGAAATAAAATTGACTACATTTGTAGGAAATGATTATGGAGAAGCTCAATATTAGCAGCTATAATGAGGTCAGGGGCTGAAAGTAGATTAGACCATGGGTAGCATATATAATAAATTCAGGTAGAAGGTGAGGGAAAGTAAAACAAGTCCACAAGACCAAAATATGAAAATATGAAAGGGAAAATATGAAAATATGGGGGGAAAAGCCAAAATATGAACTTGAGCCTAACTATCTGAATCGTGAGAACTTCTCAAGAACAGATTTGACACATCAAACATTGAAGGCAGAAGGCAGAGGAGTAGTGGGATGACATCATGAACATCAGGCAGCAAGAAAACATGAGTCATTAAAAAGAAAACAAAGAACAAAAGATCAGAGTGGAAGAAGGGACTCTCAAATTTGCTCTTAATTGTAGCATAGCTAAGGCTTATTGAAGTATACAGATGATGGTCTTAAAATACTCTCTACGCTGGAAAAATTCAGGGCTTATTTTGTCTAAAAATGTAATTTATATGCGTATGTGTGCATATTTAGTGTCTTACAGGGTCATTTGGGATACGATGTCAAGGTTAGTGGTTCAAAACTATTATCAGATCCTTGAGAGAAAACTGGTTCTTTCTATTCCCATAAAGAATTACAGTCTCAGTAAACCCCAAGGGCAATTCTACGTTGTCCGATAGGGCTACTTTGGGTTGACATTGATCGGATGGCAGCCTGGCTTTCAGTTTATGAAGTTGCTTTAGGGTTGTTACGAGTGAGAATCAACTTGATGGCAGTGGGCTAAAAAAAATGGGGAGAAAGACAAGAAGAAAAGGAAATAGCTGTGATTGGTTACTAAAACACTTCTTTAAACAACAATTATCATTGGACATTATCATTGATATCACTCTTCGGCCACCTGATGTGCTAAGTGATACCTGTTGTTGTTTTTTAATAAAATTATAACTTATTTTATGGATATATATATATACATATAGATTACATTTTGCTTATTTTACTCCTGGGTACTTCCTCTTCATTCTATTAATATCTGAGAATTAAATTTCTATGTAGTTCATAACTACTTTAGCTCTTTTATGGAACTCAAAATTGCTGGCCTTCCATGTTCACTTGTTTTTTGTTCCATGTAGTCTAAGGGGTGCTTCCCAACATAGTTCCATGTTGCCTTCATTCACCCTTCTGATTTTCTTTAGATGTGCTATGGGGAATGTTAAAACTCTTGAAAAACTTTTCAAACATATGGTAAATTTTTAAAGTCCAACTTTAAAATCTTGTGAAATTGTTTGTATATTATTGTAAAATAAAGTTGGAATCTATAAAGAAAGCGATTCAGAATTAATAGGAACATAACATATTCTTAGTATATGTATGTGTGACTTGATTTCATTAATTCTCTTTTAATACTTATGATAATGTAATAAATGGATATACCATTTTTTAAAATATAGCCTGTGAATATATTGATTGAAGACAGGGGATTGGAGTCATGTCTACCCTCCACTCACTACGCAATGGAGAACTAATATCCAACATCACACCAGGCTGAGCTATCTGCCCAAGACAGGCATCTGCTATGCCTCCAACCTCTATCTCCCACGCCTTAATTTTGACAACAAAATACCTGCCGTACAATACTCTAACTCTCAGATGGGCTTGAAAACTTTCTATAGTAGCCACACAGAACTCATGGACAATGCTCACAGTTAAGGAGTTTATCAGGGATGTTAACAGATTATCACAAGTCATGTTCAGAATGCATTAAGGAGACCTTCTCTTGTCCATAGTATTGCCTCTTCTAAGTCATGCCAGCAGCCAGGGACTCTCTCTTTAGTCTTCAATATCTAAAAATGGTGTCCCTCAGCCCCTGCCTTGTGCTGTGGGTTAGGAAGCTTATGATTATGGCACGTGGTTTTAGTGTTGCTCCTCTGGTCTGTCTTGTGGTCTCAAAATGGTTCATCTGCTCTGTCTCATAATTTCAGTATTGCAGTGCCTGCTGCCTCTACAAATTATCACATGAGCTTCAC
The DNA here is from genome assembly GCA_004026705.1 of Nesogale talazaci. Classification (NCBI taxonomy): domain Eukaryota; kingdom Metazoa; phylum Chordata; class Mammalia; order Afrosoricida; family Tenrecidae; genus Nesogale; species Nesogale talazaci. The sequence continues at coordinate 63,688 of PVJH01002610.1, read as the reverse complement.
AAGTGACTTTTCTTTTTGATATTTCACTCATATATTCAATGGAATGGAAAAAACCATAAATCCGAGTTAGAGTACACTACACCTTATCTACATGCTTCTACCTGTTCACTGGGTGCGAGTTACAAAAGCTACAATATACATTTTAAATTCATCACATAGATAATGAGCATAAAATTGGTCTACGTAATCAAAACATTTCATATTATATATTCAAATATTTGAATTATATGATATATGGACTTTTTATAGAGTAAGTTTTCATGAAAATATCGATGAAAACTAAGTATATTCAAATGGAGTCACATGTTGATATATTACTTTTGTGTGAAAGGATATGCAATAATCTGACAATATTTTCTAGCATAACACATATAGTACTTTAATTTTGTTCTTTTACTCTTCAAGCAGTCAGATTAAGTCCATTGTTTGCAGAAGTAAAACTCAGGAATTGCTTTATTCAGCATTCTTAATGGATTCTATATATGTCACAATCTCCTTAGATTTATGAGATTTATCTTTTTATGACCAACACTAGCATTTTCATCTTTCTATATTCCTGTAATTTATATAAAATAAGGAAAAAGTCAATGAAACATCCAATTAATTGCACAAATCACCAACACTGCTGTGTAGAAAAGATGATGACACTGCAATAACTGAACTTTTGGCATTCTGACAGCATGGCCAGTATTACAAAGCCTAGATTTGAATATTAAACATAGTTTGGGAGTAACGATATAGAATGCATAAAATATGGCTTGCCAAGCTTTAAACATATGAAAGATGAGTCTTTTAAAGATAAATTTTATCTCAAAGGAAAAGTAGATTAATTTTATAAATGTAGGAAAAATTTAAGTTATATCTCTGTGAACACAGTATCATTATTAACTATAATTTATTTGTCAGTAGTTGTAAACAAAATGAAGCTCACTTATCCTTTGTGCCTTAATTTACTTCTCACAATCTTTCTGGTCTTTGCAAATCACATCAATTTTCCTTCAGTTTCTCAGACCATGCTGACAATATACTAATGTCTGCAGTTTACTTAATGGTTCACCAAAAGTAATATGAATTAGGGAATGAAGAGAGAAATGAAAAATTATATTATAAAGAAATATAAAAATGTACATATTCTGTAACTATCTGATACGTTTAGAACCTTCAAAAAACCAGACACACACACACACACACACACACACAAATCCCCCAAACACTATAAGAGTAAAAAGAGAACCACAGACTTGGAAAAGTTTTTCAATAATTATATATCAGATAAACTAATTTCTAAAATTTGTTTAAAATGTCAATATCTCAAAAGTAAAAGTAAATTAATACAATTTTGAGAATGGTAGCTGAGACGGTCATATGCTTATGTAAATTTCATGATTGAGATATAGGGGTAGAGTCTAGCCTATTAATCCGGAGATGGCCATTGAGTAGCCAATGAGGCCTCTGTGTGGCCATGGCTTTCTCCTGAAACTTCTGGGAAACCTCACAAAATTTCCCTAGTAGAGATGAGAAGCTATCTTCCAGTTGTTGGGAGTTAGTCTCAGAGACAATGAACTATGGGCAAGGCAAGATGGCAGCGTCCCAGGAGCTGAAGGAGCCTGAGGAGAAGCCACACAGCCTTGCCCTGATGGAACCAGACCTCTGAAGCTGGAGAAGGCACGTGGAGATCCCTGCCAGTGCTGAGTTACTTCTTCCACCACTGGATGTTGCTGATGGACCCTGAGCCCTGGAAATGAGGACCCATGAGAGGACCCCAGCCAGCGCTGGGATCCTGCACCCACTGGCCTGTGACTTCATGAGTCAGAAGGAGACATTATAGACTGGTATCAGATATATGGGCTAATACGGACTTATGACTTTGAACTGGACTGGTTTGGGATGCTTTCTCAATGTTCCATTCCTTTTGTATATAAATCATTCCCTTATATCCATATGCATGTCTATGAGTTTGTTTCTCTAGTCTTCCTGGACTAACACAGTAGCAGACTGAAATCACCAGATATTCTGTGGGAGAAATATTAGACTTTCTATTTTCATAAAGAGTTAGTCTTGGAGGATCACAGAGGGAGCTCTGCTATGTCCTTTAGGGTCATTATGAATGAGCATTAACTCAATGGCATTAATATATATTTATCATATAGATATATTTATCTATATGTGTGTGCATGTGTGTGTTTGACAGAGGATATTTGTGTATATATATATTTCTTACAAACATATTCATAAGTTGGTGGTACACCCAGGAGGTAAAGTTATGAAAATTATTTGTAAAACACATCGTGGGAATGAGTTGCTGGGCCAAGGGTTCAGAACCATAGTGTCAGGAGGCACCACATTTAGTTGGTATAAAGAAAAATCTCTGCATCTTACTTTAATGAGTAACAACTTGGGTCTTAATAGCTTATGAATAGCCATAAAATGTAAAACTATCGGTCTCTCCCCATCAAGAGGGAAGAAGAGTAATATAATTTCATAGACATATGGAAACAATCAGTCCAAGGGATTAATGTGTCATGCAACCAATAGTCTCCAATACCCCAAGGCTTTAAGTACCAGATTGTGCCCAGCTACTACTACACACTTCTCTGTAAATAATCACACTGGCAGTTCCAAGATAGAATGGGGGGAAATGTAGATGTCAAAGTAGAAGAGACAAGCCTTACTATAAAACAGAGTTGGGTAAGACACTGAAAACTATGGCACTCTGACACTGTTCAGATCTGGTAATTTAGTCACTTGAAATTTTCAGGAACTTCCATCAAGGCTCTTCCAAGAACCCTGCAGAATGGAAAACAAAAATTCCAAGGCGGACTCCACACCTTTAGGGTGTCTCCTAGGTAATCTGTCAACCTTTGGCTTAACACCAGACATCGGCCAAGTGCCTTGTTGTCTACTGTAATTCATTTTAGCCCCAATGTGAACTAGACAATGGCAAGTAAGCTGAGATCCCCTACATCCAAGTTTACTTCCCTCTGTCCTCCCGTCTCTCTCTCTCTCTCTCTCTCTCTCTCTCTCTCTCTCTCTCTCTCTGTATTACCTGTCACCCCACTCAAGTTATCTTAGCCAAACACTCTCTTAATTAGAACCCTGACAGTATACCCACTTCATTTTGCTCTGAACCCCCTGATTCCTTGTCTGCACCCCAATAGGCTTCCTCCATATTCAGGGTACCCCTCACCATCACCTCCCTCTGCTATCCCCTTAACACCCAACCACCCCTCTGCCGAGCCCCAACTGCAGGTCCTAAGTTCTCTCCTTTGTCTTTCCCTGTCATCATCATACCACAGGAAGTGTGGGCACTGAAGGCCTTATCTATGTCCTTGTCCCCATCTCTCTTACCAACTTGTCCCAAATTGAAAAGCACTTAAGTTCTTTTTCCAGTAATTCCAACACCTATATCAAAAAGTTTCATTGTCTGTCTCAAGCTTATGATTTATCAAGGCATGATATTTTTGTAATCCTTTCATCCACTCTCACCTCAAATGAGAGTATGTTTTTTGCCACTGCGCAGCAGCATGCAGACCAAGTTCATCCAACTTTCCATACGCTGCCTGTGGGTACCAACGCAGTCCTAAGGAAGGAAACTGGCTGACGTCACCAGGTCAATACCCAGGCTGACCGGGCCCACCAAGACAAAAGGCTCCCGTGTGTTTTGGCCAGTCTCCAAGCAACATAGCACAAAGCAGTTAAATTTGATAAAATCAGGGAGATTATTCAAAGGTTGGATAAAAATTCAGAAGCATTTTTAAATATCCTGTCTAAAGTACTAACCCAATACACCACTTAGACCCAACCTCACCAGCAGGAGTTGCTATCCTTATCACCTATTCCATTAGCCCCAGACATTCAAAAAGTTTATTAAGGCCAAAGACAGCCTTCAGACTCCTGTCCAGGACCTGGTAAGTATCGCCTTTAAAGTCTTTAATACCATAAAGGAACAGGCAGAGGCAGACAGGTAGTCCCCAAATCACCAGAAAGCAAACATATAAGCCCAAGCCTGATTGAAGCCCTGTCACCCTTGGCAACCAAGAAAACATTGGCATCTTCCCCAGACCCTGGAAACAGCAGTTTCAGACCATATCCAGTAGCCTGCTTCAAGTGTAGTCAGCAAGGTCACTAGTCCAATTGTTGCCCACAACTTCTTCTGCCCAACAAGCATTGCTCAATATGGGGTGAACGGAGCCACTGGAGAATTGGCTGTCCTTTGATGCCCAGCTATGAAAGGTCAGTTCTTCCAAGTGCTAACCCGCCATTTACATTACTGGGCCTAATTGCCAACAATTGACAGATGACTTGATGACCCTGATCATCCTTGCCAAGTCTAATATAACAATCAATATATCGGGTAAAGTTTTGGCCTTTCTGGTCAACACAGGGACTGTCTTCTCTGTTTTGCCTTCCCTCTCTTGTCCTTTACACCCTCCCCAGGTCTCTGTCATGGGAACTGATGACCTTCCTACTCACCCATTATCTACTGGGATCTCATATGTCAAGTGGATAGATAGCAGGCCAGTTACACAAAAAAATTAAGATGGAGACAGTAAGTTGTAACTAGTCAGAAAAGTACACAGCAAGCTGTTAGCCAAGAAGTTAATGAGAAAGGAGAAGGGAAATTGTTCATTATAAAAAAGGAAGTTCGGTATAAGAAATATGAAGGGCATCAAACTAATGATTCCCTGGTGACACAGGAAAACAACAAGCAGACAAGGTCACCCACAGTCTAACTAATTCAAACCAACTTCACCCCTCTCTCATTCATTTCTTGTCACTGCCCAATGTCCAGACACAGTACACAAACACAGAATTACACTCCTTGCTGTTCGAAATAGGAAACTTAACCCCAGAAGGCTGCAAGAAATGCTACCCCTCCCCAAGCCGAGACAGTCACCATTGTACAACAAATCCATCACTCTTTACACATCTGGCAAAAAAAAATTAACTCCTTATACCTCTGTTTCATCACCTGTCATTGCAAACCTTTGTTAACACTGCTTATTATGCCTGCTTCACTTAACCAATCTCCCTCACCCATCAAATGAGAAGACATCTCCCAGGGCAAGACTGGCTAGTAGACTTCACCCATCTGTCATCACACAAAAAGAAGAAATATCCACCTACCATCATTGACACCCTAACAGGGTGGGCAAAAGCCTTCCCTATCAAGCAGGGAGCAGATGAAATAGTGACAGACAGACACCCTGCAGAGCCACAGTATTCCCAGATTTGATCTCCTCACCTCCACACAATCTAATAATGGGCCTGCTTTCATTTCCAAAATCACTCATCAGGCATGTTCAACACTAAACATGGATTGGAAGCTGCGTATCGCATGCGGAACTCAGTCATCAGGAAAAACTGAAAGAACTAAAGGACTCCTCAAAGATCACCTCACAAAACTGTGTAAATAACTCCATCAACACTGAGTCACACTTTTACCTAGAGCTCTTGCTCAGAATAGAGCCTCCCCTTGTAGCCCCACCTCCTTTAGTCCTTTCAACCTTATGTATGGAAAACCATTCCTACTTAGCCACTATTTACCAGTCCAAGAACTCCCCCATTGGCATCCTACCTCCCTCATCTCTTTTAAGACAGCTCTTCTGCAAACACGGAGACAGACCAAACCTTTCAGGTGGCCAAGCTGCACCCAGGAAACTTGGTGCTTCTCAAAACTCTTCATCCAAATCCTCTACAACTGTGATGGTCAGGTCCACACATTGCAATTCTCACTATTCCCAAGGCAGTTAAAGAATTTAGGAATCCCAACTTATACTACCTCAGACAAATTTAACAGGCACCTTCCAGCCATGATCCCCTGTACTCTACCCAAGTCATGGGACCCATTCATCTTTGTTTTTACTAGCATGCCTACTGCAAGCCACCTTAAGCCAAGGTAAGACTACAAAACCCAATGTAAACTCCTTTTTGTAGCAATGTGTTATCCACAAAACCTATCAGACTGGCAATGCTAAGCATACTCATGTCACAGTAAAAGGATATTGCACCCTGGCAGGGTGCCAATCAGCAGCTTCAATCTACTTTCCCTCTGGCATCCTAAAATCTATAGCTACTGGAGCCTCCCCGCTGGCTCTGTCTTTCCATTTTGACCAAAGGAAGAAATATTATCAACGGTGGCCAGACATCTATGGTGGGTGCTCATATTCCTCTTACAAAATACACACAGCTCTGGATTGGAATGCAGAGTTCCACATAAAGAGAGCAATCATTCTTGTAGGGTATGGAAGTGGAACCTATCACCTACATATCCAAGAGCCCTGGGACAACAGACAGCTGTCAGGGGTAGAAGGAAAACTATACCTTTGGCAGCACAGTGTCAAGCCCTCCAGCACCCATAGAATTCATGGAAGAGTTCTTCATGGGAGTGTTGATAATGTAGACCAAGTGACACAGGAGTTCCTGGATAGTAATGTGGATCACCAGTTACCAGCGATAGAGGGCTCAGCCCAGACAAAATGCCCTGACAACCCATTCACTAGGGCAAAGGCAATTCAGGAGGAGACAGGACTCCGCGATGTTTCAGGCATCAACAGTATGATCACCTGCTTTCTCTGTGCCTCCTTACAGCGCTTTCTATTAGATGCTGTGCCCCTATTGACTTTTTCTCCTTTGAATAAGTCCACGGAGTGCCCTGAACCCTTGAGGATAATTTCTCTGTACAACCCCTCAAACACTAGCTGGAATAAGATCTACCCCATTTGCTGCCAAAAATATCTGGCCTCAAACCTCCAGTGCAACAGCACCCAAAGTATATCTGGCATTTGTTCTCAACGCTTCCCTGGTCATAGTCTTTTGGTGTAATGCCACGCTTACCAAGTGTATCAAGGACTTCATAACATATCCTTGCCTCCAAACCACTATAGGACCAAATTACCATGTGTGGAATCACTGAATTTGAATGGCTATGAAATCCTAAAATCAACCCATGCAACCAAAGCGCTGTTTACCTACTGATATAAGTAGGCTTTCGCTTTGCCTTCTCACTCATAGCAGCTCGACTCTCTAGTGGGAACCTAGGCCAAAGCGTGATCCAGGCACACATTTTTGGAAAAATACTCCACTGGTCATGGATTTCACCTCAGAATCCCCAATCGCCTTACAGTGACGGCTTACTTCCCAAGCACAGGTAACCCTCCAAAACTATAGGTTCTAAATTTCCTAATCACAAAAAAAGGAGGTACCTGTATGTTTTTAAAAGGAAAATGTTGCTACTACATTAATGAATCTGGAGTAGTGGCATAGGATGTGACAGTTGTTAACAAAATAGCAGACAAAATAAAAAACCATCAACAAGACAGCGCCTCATTAGTATCTTGGTTTCAAAACCCTTTTGTCTCCCAGCTTCTCCCTTTGGTTGGTCCACTAGTGGTCATATGTTTTGTGTTGCTAACAGCCCCCTGTTTTTTGAAGATTTTCCAAAACAGAATAAGAGACATAACCAATTTAACTGCTAATCAACTTCTTTTAGACCCTTATAGCCTCCTTGCTACCAAACCTGACCCAGCACACACCAGCCTATAGTCCCTCTCCATCTTCCACTGTCAGCAAGAAGTAGCCAGAATGACACACATTGCCCCCTATCACCAAAAGGCCAGGATGTTGGGTCAGGGACAGGCTATCAGAGCCTCAAGTCTTCTTCCTGCACATACCAGGAAATGAAACTGATGGACAATTCCAGGGACTGGCTCCAAGAATAGCCATCATTCTGCTCCATCTGCAATGACTGGACAACTAAACTAAGGGAATAAACATGACAGCTGTGGAAAATCCCCAGCAGCTGCAGCCCCTTCACAAAGGAACCCTCCTTGGCCCCTCCTTTAAAAACTGACCACTCTCCTCACTGGGCATGATTCCCTGGGCTACTTGCTAGACCACAGAACCTTATCTGGCAGTTTCTTTTCTAATAAAGAGCTGTTGCAGCCTCTTAACTATTTCTCTCTTTGTCCTTGTGCCTCAGTTTACCTCTCAAAAACCTATTTTGTTCCTCTAAAAGTAAATCCTTATGCAAGCAAGGAGTGTTAGTGTGGGTACACGAGAGAAACAAATCCATAGAAACTCATGTGTATAAGGGAGAGTTTCATATAAAGCATACGTGCACATCAAGAAACATGCCAACCCAGTGCTGCCCAAGCCGGCAAGTCCAACATAAGCCCTTATGTCTGACTCCAATCCACAAAGTCCTCCTCCATCTCAAAAAGCACACACAATGATGTCAACTGCAGAAGGAAAGTCGAATCAGTAAACATGTCAGCATGTCAGTACTGTCAGGGATCTCCATATGGCTGTGTCAGCACCCAGAGCTGCAGGTTGGTCCATGTGATTTCTCCTCAGGCAGGTCTTGCAGGAACTGAGCCTGCCACCTGAGGCAGGGAATTGCCTCAGGCAGCTGCACTCTTTTCTGACCATCAGAGAGCAAGGTACCAGAGAACTAGAAAGGCAAGACTCACTGAGCATTTATCTTTCGACCCCTTAGTTAACCCCATATGTGTTTATGGGCCAGTTGGCATAATAAAATTTAATTATCTCACAAGACAAGGACATGAAACTCTGCAACCAGGGTTCCCTTCACATATAATCTGTCCAAATCTTCACTTTCTGCATACTTGCTATATTTCAAAACAGGAGGAAAAAGGCCAAGTTGCATATAAGATATTGTCTACAAATGAAGGTCATGTAAAAATACCAATACCAATTGATCCAGTGGTAGAGGTGCTCACTTACTTATGACAAAAATAATAAAAGGAAGAAATCTACCTGAATATAGTTGTATCTATTCCAAAGACAGGTGACCTAAAGGCATTGTATCTTAAGATACTTTATAACATTGGAAAACATGAGAATTCCAGAATATTTAATAATGCTCAAGCAGAGGTTATATATAAACCAATATACAGTCATTGGAAAAAAGAGATTTGTATACTTTATGGTTTCAGATCAGGAAAGGTATTTGTCAAGGTTGTTCCTTTCATGAAATTTCTGAGAAGCTACAGTACATTAAGAAGAAGATGGTACAAAAGTTGGGCCTCCTACTCCCACCACCAGAGGACAGTGATGCCCCCCCCCAAAAAAAAAAAGAACAAAAAAGAAGAAGATGGCATCAGGATTATTGAATTAAAAAAAAAAGCTGTGATGTGCTGATAGTACAACCTAGCTTGCCAAGAGGCAAAATGAATGGAAACATCTGTTTCTGAAGATCAAAGATAAGCCTTCCACATGGATTACACCTAACATAATGAAAACTAAATCCTCACCTTGGAACAATAAGTCACATCACAAAAAGTTGGGGAAAAAAGATTTAATTTGTCAATGATTTATATGATCCACACTCAACACCCAGAAGAGCAACATTCAGAAACCAATCTGTACATTCCACTGAAGATGTTTCCTGAAGGTGTTAAAAAGCAGATATATTACCTTAAAAACTAAGTTGCAGCTAAAGCAGGTCTTGAAATTTTCATTTGTCTCACAAGCATGTGAAAGTAGAGAAATGAATACAGAAGACTTAAGAAGAATTGGCACCTTTGAATTATGGTGTTGGAGAAAATATTAAATATATTATCACTACCAGAAGAATAAACATTGTGAAATTATGTCTCATTTACATTTCACATGTTATCCTGAAAAACCAATTCCTGGAGAGGGATATTGTTCTTGATAAAATAGAGCATCAGTTAAAAAAAAAAAAGGAAAAAGAAAAAAATACAAAAAATAAACTAATCGGTATAGTGGTGCCAATGATGACATAGCCAAAGAAAGAATGTGGATGGTGTTCCATTCGGTATTGGTTTGGTCTGGAGCACATAGGGTCACTGAGTTGAATCCGTTTCCACTGCATCTAACAGCAATAGGTGACACGATTGCAATATCATAGCAACATGCAAGACAGTCAAATTTGAGAAATTGAGGGTGGGTAATGGTTAAGTCTAGGTATGAATGTACAAATTGCAGTATAATTTAAAGAGCTTGGTTTGGTGAATTACCTGTATTGGTTTATGTTTTTTTTTCATTTATTGATATATCCTATCATTATTGTCCCCTCTTCCACCTGTGAATTCTCTACTCTGTTCTCTTCGGTTTTTCCATCTTGATTACAATGCTACACTCTGTTTGATATTGGAACTTTGTCGTAAATTCCTACAATTCACAGTAAGACTTTTAGCACATGGTTACTCTGAATGTGAAAAACAGAACATGCTCCATAAACTTTTTTTTCATTGTTTGTTTTGTACTTTTGCTGGATTTTGCTTTGATTGTTCTTTTGCTTTTTAAAAAAAAAGATTTATCACCCACTTTCTTTATGTAAATAAAATTTATATCATCTGAACTTCAGCCACATTGCTTAATATGGTTTTAAATTAGTATTATATTTGTGAGACTCACACATATTTACTTATAAGTGTGCTGCAACAGATCAATACAGTGAATTTTTTTAACCATTTATACTTTCTCTAACATAAAACTATCTTCATCAAATGTACAAGTTCAACAATCCCTGCATGCTCCATTTTGAGACATTAGTTGCATCCTGTGGGTTAAGCACCCTCTCACCTTCCTTTTCTGAATGGTTCTGCTTCAATTAACATAATTTCCCTCTCTGCTATATTCCTACTTAATAGTTAGAGCTGTTGCTACAAATTTTATCCCCTATATAGAGTTGTTCTTGTTGCAAAATTGAGGTCAAATTTGATTCTTTTATTTAAAAAAACAGGTCAATTGTCAACTAATCCACACATTATTCAATTTAATAGTCAAGCTGTGACCTATGAAAAGTAGGTTCCCAGGCTTTTCTTAGTAGCTGGTCCTTGACAGCTTCAATTTAATAATTTTCAATTAAAACTGAGCATTTAATAACATAATAAGCAGCAGAAAACAACAAAAAATATTAGGTCTTTCATTTTGTTTTTGTTTTTCAAATTTGTTTTATGTACTTATCGGCATTTTTCATTTCCATATACCATTTAACATTTTTTATTTCTCTATATAATCTTTAAAATTTTTGTTTCAAATAGAATATTTTCATTATGCTGATTTTATTTTATTAGTTTTCTTATCCTTTATTTGTTTCTTATCCTTATATATATAGAATTACCAATGGTTTTTTATGACGATCTTCTCATCTCTAAAATGAATTAGATCATGTACTTTAGGCAACCATGTGATCTGCAAATTAGCCCAGTTTTACTTCTATCATTTCCATCTGCTTGCCCTTTATTTATTTTCCTAGCTTTGTTTCACTGCTTGAACGTCAAGTACAACATTGAATAGAATTTATGGGAGCTGGCATTCGTCTTGTTTCTAACCTTCAGGGAAAGCATTCAGTCATTCCCCATTAAGTATGATGTTAGCTGGGGGTTCTTCATAAATTTTCTTGATCAGTTTAAGGAAGCATATTACAATTTCTGGTCTGAGAGTTTATATTAAGGAAAGGAAGAGGCTATATAAATGTATTTGAGAGGTTGTGCCTTCAAATATGATAAAACAATTTTTCTATTTTTATTTTAATAGTGGGAATTACATCAATTGACTTTGGTATGCTAAGTCAACCTTTTACTCCTAGGATATAACCCAGTTGATAATTATTAAGTTTTTAGCTATATTCTATTTTCTAAAATTTGTGAATAATTCTTGCATCTATATTTATAAATACTATTGTTCTGTAAATTTGGTTTCTTGGATTGTATTTGACCAGTATTATTGTCAGCATGGTTCTGGCCTCAGAACTTGAGATATAATTTGTTCTCATCAATTATCTCAAAAGATTTCTCTAAAATTACTATCAGTTCTTACTTAAGTATTTGGCTATATTAGCAATGAGACAAGCTAAGCATTTGGTTTTGTATAAAGGATGTTCAAAGTCTAATTTCACTATTTTTAATAAATGTAAGTTTGTTTCAGATTTTCTGTAACTACTCAGTGTCTTTTAAAATGTGTCAAAAATCTGTCTATTCCATGTTGGTTGCCATACTAAGCAAAATTGTTGAAAATATACCTTGAACTTATTTTAATATCTGTAGACTGTGGAGTGAGATGACATTTCTCATAAAAGTCATATTAATTTGATTGTGTCTTCTTTCTACTTCTAGCTCAACACTTCCTGGATGGGATTTTATACATTCTATTGATCTACTGTATGAATATCAAATTCAAATTATAGAAATACCCTGCTTTTTAAAGCATAATTATGAACAGATGCATTAAAAAGAAAAAAGCTTTTAAAAGCTAGCTGCTTTTAAAGTAAAATTTGCAGTTAAGACAAAACATGTACATTTACATAAGGAAAATATATTATGCAATAACATATATGAAAAGCCCTCTTTATGTCTAAAAAGGCACAACCAGAAAGTGTTCATGGCAAATTGACAGCTAGCCACCACTTCCTGTGAGCTGATAAGCTTGCAAACTCTCAGACTGAAAAGAGAACACTCCTGTGTCTGCTTTAGGTGAGATCTTCACTCTTGGGCCAACAAGCTTCATGCAAGTCCATCAGGTGTCAAGGTTGCAGGGGGAGGAATTTACCTCTTCACTGACCAGACCAGAAGCCAGAAAACACAATTCCAAGGGTCATTATTCTGTTGTAAGTTAAACTTTGGGTCTGCCCAGGTTTTGCCTACTTTCCTTTAACTCACAGGTTCACAGGGCTTTGTGAATTAGTTTATTGATTTGTTAGCCTATTGGACAAAAAAATCTAACAGTGTGGAAAGTCACAATTTTTTGTAAGTCCTGTTGTATGTGGGAATGCTCAAAATATAGTCTCAATAGATGCCTTCTGATCCCATTTATTATCTACATTTTGAATTTCATAGTTAATTTACTTCTAGTTTGAGTTATTAATTATTTTTAATTATTCTGACCTTTATAATATTTAATATTCAATTATATCATCATGACATAATTTTAGGACCTTTTCTGTTTTGTTTTCTTATTTCTAATATCCATTGATGTTTGCTGTTCATCTCTCCACACCCCTCTGGCTCACTCTCTCCTCCTGTGTCCTAGGTAACTATTTTTTTGTTTGTTTGTTTGTTTTGTTTTGTTTGTTATTTGGGGGGGGGGCATCACTGTCTCTGGTGGTCATGGGCGCTACCCAGTGCCACTCCTAAGAGCCGCCACTGGATTTGAACTGCCAAGACTGCGGGCCACAGTCCCGCACTCAACCACTTATGCCACCAGAGCTCAGTCCCCCTACGTAACTTTTAATACAGCTACTTTACTCATACATACACCCACCATAGATAACCGAAAAAATAAAAGCAAATTACCAACAGGGACACAGTAACATTGGCTATGTAAACCAGAGACTTCAATTTAAGAAAAAGTAGAGAATATAGGATATTTAGAATAAATTCACATTGATTCCAGATGGTTCAAGTGACAAGGTATTCCACTACACCCTAAATACAGTTGCTAAAATCAACTTTACAATGATCTTTGTCTGAAATAAAAAATGTTAACATTCCTAGTCTATGCATTGGGGACTCAGTGGGGACGCCATCTTCACAGGGATTCTGCATATCATTTTGGGCTACCATTGTTATCTATGAAAGATTCTGTTGGCAAATATATGACTCTAGGAAACATCAAGAGAAGATAGGAGGAATATACAGAGTTACTGTACCAATAATAGGTAGTAAATATTCACAATTTAGGGAGGCAACATATGAGCAAGAACCAAGTACACTGAAGTAAGTTCAAATTGTCCTGAACACATTAGCCAAAAACAGGACCCCAGGAGTTGATTGACTACCAACTGAAAGATTTCAGAAAGCTGAAGAAGAACTGACAGCACTTATTCAACTATGCTAGGAAATTTGGAAGACAGCTAGTTGGCTAATTGACCACAAGAGATTCATATTGTGTCCATTCTGAAGAAAGGTGACCCAAGAGAATGCTCACACTAGAGAATATCACTGATTCTACACACAGGTAAAATTTTCCTTAAAGTCATCCAACAATAATTCAGGAAGACATAAACAAGTAATTACCAGAAGATCAGCCTGGATTCAAAAGAGGACATAGAACAAGGGATATCATTGCTGATGTTACATAGATTTTAGCTCAAAGTAGAGAATACCAGAAAGATGTTTATTAGAGTTTTATTGACTATGCAAAGACCTTCAATTGTGTGGACCATAATAAATTCAATTATGTAGATAACCTTGAGAAGAACGGAATGCTTCACTGGGCTCCTTCTCACTTTGTACATGAATCAAGAGGCAATTTTGAGAACTGAACAAGGGAATACTCCATGGTTTAAAAATTAGGAAAGGTGTGCGCCAGGGTTGTATCTTCTCACCATACTCATTCAATTTATACTCTGCGTGTGAGAGGTGTATTGTGCCAACCTGTAGGGGTTTCATCATGCCACATTATCAACATGTCACATTATAATCATGAACATGTGGGATTCATCATGTCACAGTTTGATTGGAAGGCAAAGAGATAAATGGCACTTCAAGGCCTGCCCCATTCTCTTTTGCTCTTCAGTAATCAAAGCAACATGCTGCTGCTTTAGCTAGTTCTCTTCCTCAACCTGTGTGCTATACTACTTACGGTCCCAGCCAATGCGGGAATGTTGGATCATTTCACTAGAGCTTGGGGCTCCTTCAAGACTTTCTTCACCACGCTATTGGGGTGTTCATCACTTGAGCTTAAGGCTGGTCTTGAAGCTCATTGATCCTGTTGCCTTGAATTGCTTGAATTCAATACCCCATCTGGGCCTGCTTCCCTAAGCTCCCGAGGTACTGACTGTTGCTGACCCATCCCATTGTGTGCTGTCTGCAGCCTGTATGAGTCGAAGATTATATATATATATATATATATATATATATATATATATATATATATCGTTATATATAGTTATATATGTGGTTATATATAGAGATAGAGATAGAATAAAAATTATATAGATAGAGACACAGATTATATAAATATTCATAAGTATCCTGGTTTTGCTTCTCTAGAGAACCTTGCCTACCTCACTGAGCAAATCTTCTGAGAAATTGGATTATCGGGTGAAGAATGTGGTATCAGGATTGGAAGAAGACTTATTAGCAACCTGCATTATGCAGAGGAACCAATTTTGAATAGTGAAGTTGAAAAGGAATTGAAGCACTTTCTGATGAATATCAAGGATTATAGTCTTCAGTATGGATTACAAGTCATTGTAAAGTAGACCAAAATCATACCATTATTTATAATTCTGGGTCCACATAGACACGTGTTTCTTTTGTATGCTCTTAGCTTCCTTCTCACTTAGATGACCACTTGATTTAGGGAAATTCTTTTAAAGCCCCAAAGATATTTCTCCTGATTTTTCAAAATCATCTGGTTTCTTTATAATACTTTCCTATGGAACCCATATCTTCAGTGATGTCATGAGAACTTGAGTACCACACAGAGATATGTCATAAGAACTAATTGCTCTTATATTAGGTTAGTAGCACTGAAAACTCAAAATCTATTCATACAATTATGATTTCTATAAGTCCCTTGTTCAGTTTTAGAGAAATCTTTGTCATTTTTATTGTAGTACACCATAAATCATCCCCATGAGGTTTAAGGCAATCATAACTAATAATAATGATCTTTTAGACATTGTTAAAACCCTGTTGAGCAAAGTATAGTATACATGTGTATACTTGTATTAAATATTTGTTATTAAATACTAACACATGAATTGTTAACTTCTATATCTTCAAAATGTGGAACTTACCACTAGTTCCACTTGCCATTAGGGTTGGAGATATGGCTATGCTGTCAGTAACACTATTGACAAGGACACTTCCATTCCTGGTAGACTAACACATGTCCCACAAAGGCAAAGAGAGCATCAGAACAGAAAAAAAAATCTGTTGGTCCCAGATCACCATTTGTTGGACACACTGAGCAATAGGCTCTAGTCCATCCAAAGTCCAGTGACAGCCAATTCTCTAGTCTAGGGCATTTCAATGTATAATCCAAGGGAGTATTTCCATCTGTTGGTTCTGCTTTAAATGAGTTTAAAGTTCTGTTTACTTAATGAGGCTTCCATTCAGATCCTCTGCATGTGGCTATTGTGTACTTTGGAACCGCATTTTCTGGATCACCAGAGGTTGGTTAAGAACTCGGCAAGAAAAATGCCCAGTTAGGTACATAATCACATTTTCCCTTTGCAGCCTCTATAAGCTATGCCAAGTATTTCTCGATAACCTTCTCTAGGTATACCTTTGTTATGTGGTCTGTTAAGGATTTTTATTTCCTTCTGAGTTAATTGAGGTAGCTGATGCATTTCCAGGTATTTGCCAATTTCTTGTAAGTTATCAAATTTGTTGGGGTACAACTTTTCATAAATGTATCCCATTATTTTTATTTCATTTTGATATTTTGATGTCACTCTTTTGATTGCCAATTCTCGGCCGTTGCATCATTCTTTCTTCTCTCCCCTTGTTAAAATTTTCAGTGGTTTATCAGTTATGTTGACCCTTCTAAAAAACTAGTTTCTAGTTTTATTGATTTTTCCATTGTTTTTTCTGTTTTCTAGTTTGTTTCTGCTCTAATTCTTTTGACTTCTTTTTTCTGTTGTTGGTAGAAGGTTTGTACTGTTCTTCTTGTTCTGGTTTTTGGAAGTGTTGTGTTAAGGAATTTATTTTGGTTTTCTCTTCTTCTTTCAGGTAAGCACTTATTCCTATAAATTGCACTTTAATAATTGCTTTTACTGTGTCCCAAAAGGTTTTGTATGTTGTCTTATTAGTGTTATTATTTGTTTCAAGGCATTTCTCATTTCATCCC
Organism: Nesogale talazaci; assembly: GCA_004026705.1. Taxonomy (NCBI): domain Eukaryota; kingdom Metazoa; phylum Chordata; class Mammalia; order Afrosoricida; family Tenrecidae; genus Nesogale; species Nesogale talazaci. Next base: position 46,897 of record PVJH01002610.1, on the reverse strand, counting down.
TATTTGCTCTGTATTTTTAAGTTATATATCATTATTTCTATTGTTGATTTCCCATTTTATCTTGTGACATAAAAAACAAATGTTTTGGACAGTCTCAGTGGGCTTTACTTTGCTAAGGTTTGTTTTGTAGTCTAGCATGTGGTCGCTTTTGAAGCATTTGCTGTGAGCACAAGAAAAGAAGATATACTTCGTTGCTGTCAGTTAGAATGCTCTGTGTAGATCTAGCAGCTTGCTCCGGTTGATTGTGTTGTTAGCTCTTTCATTTCTCATACTGAGAAATGAAAATGAAAAATGAAAACAAGCTCATACTGAGTTTTTTTTTTCTTGATGATATGTTTTCCCTTAAAAAGCTATATTCAAGTCCCCTACCATTATTGTTGAGTTGTTGGCGTCTCTTGTCAACTCTGAGGATTTGGTCAATGTACTTTGTGGGACATTCCTCGAGGAAGTATATTTTAATGATGATTATATGTTCCTGATCTATGGATCCTTTGATCATTACATAGTGTCCTTTATGTCTTTCATTATTTTATTTGCTTTGAAATTTATTTCATTGGGCAGGGGGCACTCAGGTACAAGTGTGTGAGAATTAAAAAGAAGAGGCTGATGAAGTCTAGAAGTTGGTCTAGTGGCAAGCTCTCTTTGTTCTATGAGGGAGTCTGCATTAGGCTTCCCAAGCACAATGACACAAACTTTTCACTACTCAAACAGCAAAGTTTGAAGGAAAAAAATCTGCTCAGAGCTTGAAATTTTGCCTGATAGTAGAACCGAAAATCCAATTAGAAAAACCCTTTGTGGGCCAAGAACAAATTATGCCTTGTGTCTAGCCCCCAACACAAAGAAGTGGTACTTCAGTCTGAGTCCACTCTTGCTCAGATAACATTTAGTAATTGTATCCATCCTTTAAAACATTCATTGAGCTTTTATATTTTTTGTATTTTATTTGTGCAAAATATCATAGTAACCCCCCCCCAAAGTTAGTCATATCAACAGTAAAACTAGGAGAAAAGCTCTGAGAACTATAGGAGAGTTAGAGAAAAAAATTCATTGTGAAACTGAATCAGGCATCCATTTCTGTGAATGAGTGACTGAATACAGCATGGTTACCTCAAAAATATTAACATTTTTGAAGAAAAATAAAGTGACTGAAGTGATTGATTTAACAAAATATGTAGAATTGTTAACCATAGAACAAGGAACCATGATCATCCAAGAGGTTGTAAAGTTCACTTTTGAGAACCCCAGGGAAGATGGTGCTCAGATAGGTAACTCATCCCCGGAGCTCTTGGCGATTGGTGGGTGGGGGTGACTTGGGACCAGGTGGAACTCTCCAATTGCATTGCTGACTCCCAAGAAAGCTCAGAGAGCTCCTCTGAGCCACAAGTGGCACTAACTGCATGCCACCCCTCCGCAGATGCCACCACCCCCCATGGACACAATGCCCGTGAAAATCACCAGTCAGTCCTTCCCACCCCAGAGTGGCCAGGGTCCCATTGGGAAACTCCACGCAGACCTGCACCCCTTGCTTCCCACGCCCTGGAGATTATTTTCCAGAGAGGAGTAGCCAGCAAGCCCCTCCCCCACTCAGGCTTTTTGCTCCACCAGCTGCCTTTGTGCTCAGGGCCAGCCAGCCTCCTCCTTGCCATGCTGCTGTCCTGTAAACAACACACACTCAGAGTACCTCACAGCCATTAAGATTAGGACTCGACAGACAGAGGACACAAGTGTGCAGATCCTGCTCCAGCTGGGCAGTAGGGACCCAGCAATAGGAGGTAGCCCAAGGCAAGTTGCCATCGCCCATCTCAATCTTGCCCTCCTCTCTGTGCTCTGAGTGATTGGAGAATCTGCACACCAATGGCAGTCCTGCTCTCCACCCATCTCTGTGAGAAGTGCCCCTATTCCTAGGAACAGATCACCCAATCCCCAACCCATCCCTTAAACCCACTCCCCTGTACTTGCTTAACACTTTCCATCAGATCCACAATTTGCCCAGCTGCAAAGAGTTCCTGAGGAGACCTCAGGAAAGCTGTAACACAAAGCATAGGAGTAGAGGAACCATAGCAGGACAAAGGGGAAACACAGCCCCTCAAGGCAGTGGCTAGAGGCAGCCTACAGAAAATCCAATACCAGCCCAGGGCTCTGAAACACCAAGGAAAATGCCACCCAGTTCAAATTAAATCAAACAAGAAATAGCTAGCTGCTCCCATGGTGTCAAAAAAGAGAAGCCAACTCCAATGCAAGATGACCAGCTGAACCTAGTGGCAGTCATAGAAAATGTGGATGTTGATCAACCACAAAAAAGCAATCTTCAGACTATTGCTTATATACTTACAGGATATGGGAGAAGCACTAGAGAAGAAGGAAGAATCAATAAAGGTGTTAAAGGTCATGCATCAAAGGAAATATAAGAAATAAGGAGTGAGCCAGCAAAAACTAATAGACTTTCAGATTTCACCCAGAGAATGGTGGAAGCAGAGAGCAGGATCAGTGACCTAGAGGACTCACAAGTGGAAATTAATAAGTGTAAGAAAAGGTCTAACCAATCTATGAGAGAAGCAGAAGAAAACCTCATAATTTTGTCTGATGCTATGAAAAGAAACAACATTAGAATTAGGCACTACCAGAGGAAGGTGCATCAAGGAAACCAACATCCAAAATAGTGATGGAATGCTTGGAGGAAAATTCCCTAGCTTAATGAATGAAAGACAAGCAACCAACCAAGAGGCTGAAAGAATGCCAGCTAGACTGAACTCCATGAAGAAAACACCAAGACATATAGTTGTTAAATACCCAATTATGAGGAAAGGGGGGAAATTATGAGAGCAGCTAGGGAGAAATGGGCAATCACATATAAAGGCAAACAGATAAGGACATGCGCTGACCTATCAATGTAAACTATGAATAAGAGGAGAGAGTGGAGCAGCATATTCTGAAAATTGCAGGAAAACCATGCAAACCCAAGAATACTCTATCCAGCCAAATTATCTATCAAAATTGGTGGAGAAGTAAGAGTCTTTACATACAAGGAAAATCTCTATGAATGTGTCAAAAGGAACCCAGATCTACAAAAGATCCTCACGGACCAATTGGGGGCAGAAGAACAACAATCACCAAGCACATACAAGAGACTGCCACACAGAAAGACTCTACCCAGAGACCATCAAAGTGATAACAGCTCCCAAATAACTCTGGCTCAGCAATGAAAGAAATGCAAGAATGAACCAAAAACAGACATGGATACAATCCATGGAGATAGAAAAATACCCAACAGAAGAGCGATAAAATGACAACACAAAGTACACAGATTGATATAGTAAACCTGAATATGAATGGATTGAATTTAGACCTTAAAAGAAAGAGATTAATAGACTGTGTTATAAAACACAATCCCTCAATATGCTGCCTAGAGGAGACACATCTTAAGATCACAGAAAAAAATATATTGAGAATCAAAGACTGGGGAAAAATATACCAGGCAAACAGCAATTCAAAAAATGAAGATGTGGCAATCCTAATCGCAGATAAAATTGACTTCAAAGTGCAAACCATAAGAAGAGATAAGACAAGATAGAGAGGGACACTATATAATGCTCAAGGGATGTGTAGACAATGAACCAATAAGCACTTAAAAAATATATTCCCGGAATGAGAGACCCACTGAATACATAAACCAAACACTCTAAAAGATGAAAAAAGAAATCACAGCCTCAACAATTATAGTGAATGACTTCAATATACCACTCTCTGAGACAGACAGATCACAGTGAAGAAACTCAACAAGAAGGCTAGAGTTCTAAGTACTACAATTAGACAACGTGACCTGGTAGATATCTACAGAGCTTTTCATCTAAATAAAAAACAATTCACATTCTTCTCATCCCCACATGGAACATATTTAAAGATAGATAATTTCCTGGGCCAAAGGGTGAATCTACATAAATTTAATGACATGAGTATCATACAGAACTCTCTCTCAGACCACCGTGCCATAAGGTTGGATATCAACAAAAGGAAGATGAAGAGAACTAGAGAAAACAATTGGAGAATGAATAATTCTCTATTGAAAAAGGAGTGCATACTGGCCAGTTCAGAGATGAAAAAAAAAATTCTAGAAACAAATGAGCATGAAACATGACATATTAAAACTTATGGGACATAGCAAAAGCAGTCTTCAGAGGAAGTTTCATAGCAATACATGCACATCTGAAAAAGGAAGAGTGTCTCATAACTAATATATTGGCACAGAAGTTACAGCAGCTAGAGCAGAGTCAGCAGGATAATTCCACTGATAGCAAAAGAAAGAAATAATAAAAATCAGGGGTAAGATTCTGGAGAGGGAAAATAAGAAAACAATGGAAAATTTAATGCTGCTAAAAATTGGTTCTTTGAAAGAATTAACAAAATTAACAAACTACTGGCAAACTTAACCAAAGAAAAGAGAGAACAATTTCAATTGTAAGAAAGAGGGATTAAAGAGTGGACATCACAACCAACCCAAATGAAATCAAAAGGATAATTATGCAGTACTACAAAGGTCTGTACTCCAATGAATTCAACAACTTGGAAAACATGCACAAATTCTTGGGAAAACAATACCTCCCTAGATTATCCCAAATGGACATCAAGAATCTCAACAGACCCATAACAATAGAAGAAATAGACAAGGTTATCAAGGGATTACCAACAAAAAGTCACCTGGACCAGATGACTTTACAGGAGAATTCTACGAAGCATTCAGGGAAGAACTAACAGCAATCCTACACAATCTCTTTCAAAATATAGAAAAGATGGCAAACTTCCGAACTCCTTCTATGACGCTAGTATAACACTGATACCAAAACCAGGCAAGCATCCCACAAGAACTGAGAACTACAGACCAATATCCCTAATGAATATTGATCTGAAAATCCTTAATAAAATACTGCCCAATAGAATACAAAAGTATAAAAGACAAATAATTCACCATGACAAAGTGGGGTTCATACCTGGGATGCAGGGGTGAGTCAACATGTGAAAGACCATTAGTATCAGTTACTACATTGACATGAAAAACTATAAGAACCACATGATAATATGAATAAATGTGGAAAAAGCATGAGACAACATCCAACACTATTTAAGACACTTAAGAATATAGAAATAAGAGGAAAATTCCTCAAGACAATACAAGCTACATATGCAAAACCAATAGCCAACGTGATAGTCAAAGGAGAAACACAATCCCACTGAAAAAGGGGATTAGGTAAGGATGTCCATTGTCCTTACTCTTATTTAATATCGTACTCGAGGTTTTATCTAGCAGCATAAGACAAAGAAAAGGCATCAAAATATTCACCTGGGCAAGAAAGAGGTGAAAATTTCATTATTTGCAGATGATATGATTTTATATATGGAAAATCCCAAAAGCTCCACAAGGGAGTACTGGAAACAATAGAGGAGTATGTCAGAGTTACAGAATACAAGATCAACAAACAAAAGTCGATCAGACTGCTATACACATCAGATAAGACCACAGAAGAGGAGATAAAAAAAAAGAGGTACCTTTCACAGTTGCCAAGCACAAATTGAAAGAGCTAGGGATATACCTGACGAAAAAAGAATAAATGATCTAGATGATGAAAATTACAGAACACTATTATAAGAACCAAGAATGACTTCAATAAATGGAAGATAGTCCATGCTTGTAGATCAGGCAGCTAAATATAGTAAAGATGACAATTCTACTGATGGCACAAAAGTGAAATGCAAAAGCTAGAGGCAAAAAAAAATAGACCCATGGTTGGAGTAGGGCCTGTGTTCCACTCATCTTGGATCAGGTGAAGGCGTTGTGTTACTATGGGAGCTTGGCTGTGTGGGGGACTTAGGAACCTGGGTTTGCATGGTCTAAGGGAAAATCAGTGGCAGGCTTCTCCACCAGTTTGTTGTTTAGATAGGCTTTCCAGGGGCTGGGGAAGGGGTGTTGTGTGTCGGGTTAGTTATACCATTTCAAAGATGTACAGATGTGTAGAGACAGTACTCAGCCTGATGGTGCCTCCTTATGGGCCTGGCTTTCTCATAAGGTGGGCCCTGAAAACCCCCTCCTGCCTCTCTGCCTTCAGCTTCCTGCTGGCTGACCCTGACTGTGGTCACATGCCCACCCGCCAACCTGTGACCCTCCCATAACCTGCATCACTGCTTGTGGCCGTGTGAGTCTGAAGAGGGACACATGGACTCGTACGTGGCTTATGTACTTGAGTTGGACTGTGCTAGGATGTTTTCTGGAATTATACTGACTTCTCTATTTCTTATATGAGAGTCTCCAGATTTCTTTCTCTACTCAACCCAGTCTCACATGGGTGGGATGGCTCCAGTCTTACTGAGATGGTGCATGCTACATAGATGGCGGCAACATAGACTCTGGGTCAGCGGTAGGAATAGGAGACACTGGCAACTTGCAAAGAAAGAGATTGGGCAAGGTGGCTGTGGTCTGGGAGGTGCACTTGGCCATAGGAGAGTAGAGCTATCTCTGGCGAGCCCAAAAGGGATAGAGAAAAATTTACAATAAGATAAAAGCAGAATGTAAAAACCAAGAAACAAAAACATGTTGTGGGTTTTGTGGAAACTAGTCCTTACTTGACTCAAATGGAAAAGCGACCTGACTGCCAGGGAGAGGGGAGTCGGCATTTGGGGTCAGGAGATCCAAGGGAAAGTAGGGAATCAGGCCATATGGTCAATATCATTTCTTAGGCTGTGAGGGAGCCTGTGCCAGGCTATCCACACAGACCAACCTTCATGCAGGGGTGCAAGGGACCAGTGGGGTGAGGGACTTGGCCGGGTGGGCTGGAACTCAGCTTGTGATGGATTGCTTCCATCAATGGAGGAGGATAGCAGAACACTACAAAGTGACCTCAGCTAATGGTCAACGGGAGTCAGAAAGCTTCAGTCTGTGTTGCTGAATTCTGCAGGAAGTTTTTTTTAAGCAAGCAAACAAACAACAAAAAAGCATGGTGCATTTAGACCCTTTCTGCTGGATTCTCTCCAAGATTCCTGGAGATAATCCTTCTGTGGTTGTTATCTGGCAGCCATTACTTCTGCTTGAGCTAAGTCTCAAGTTATTTTTAGTTTGTTTAATATATATGTATAGGAAAAAATATACTCATATTTAATCAGTGCTATAAATGATCAAAAACTGCTTACCTGATAACAAGAGTGCTTAATATGCATTTTTCTTTTCAGTCAGTTCTAAACTTTTCATCATTTCTTCTTTGATTATACTTGTGACTTCTTTATGTCACTTATGTTAGTCTTATTTTGACCCCATGTGCTTCAAAAAATTTTCAGAGAACCCACATTTGTTTACATGTTGTTTTATTCTCACTTATTCATTGGAATATTTTATTTGTTCCCTGTGGCTTTTTATTTTAAGACTGTGAATTACTTAGACATAATTGCAGTCCTCTGAGATAGGTTTAACCTCATTTTGTGGCCATGTACTACTTTCTTGGTTGATGCCATCTCTGTATGTCACAGGAATCTTTGTTCTAGCATTGCAATATGGGATACTTTATATTATTTCTATAGAGTGATTGTGTTGTTAAAATCATAATGTCTTACTACTTAATTTTAAATTAATTTATTACTCAAAACCAACCCTATGTACCACAGGACAATGCACTATGTGATCTTTGCCACTATCAAAATCATTTCCATTTTTTAAGTCATTTTTGGAACCACTGTGTTAATCCATATCATTGAAGAGCTTCCTCTTTTTCACTAAACCTTTATATTACCATGCATGATGTCCTTGTCAAGGAACTGGCCCCTCCCAAAAATATATCCGAAGCATTTTTAATGAAGTCTAACTATTCTTATTTCAAAAAAAAATTCTATGTGTTTATTACAAGACATGCATTTGCACTTCTGGTAGTCAGAAATATATTTAATATTCTTTGCTAACATTATCTTCCAAATGCTTCAATTCATCTTTAACTTTACTTATTTTCATTAGTTTCAACCTGACCAATAAAGGTCTTTGTCTTATTTTGAAGGCTTTTTAAAAACTATTTTGTTTTGAGTAAGAATTTATAGTGATAATTATCAGTTTTTACATTCAGCAATCCATACACATTTTCTTTCGTCTCATTTATTACAACCACTTTAAGGTGACATCACTTATCCTGCCTCCTTGTGACGCATGTTTTCATTCTTTCTATGCATCTAACACTTCTTAATTTTGTCCTTAGGTAAGGCCCACCTTTTTAATCTTAAATGGTTGACTATTTTAAGAAGTGTCTACTTCACTAGTGCTGTTATTTCACTTATATATCTGTGAATTCTTTAGCTGAACTCTGTGCTACATGACTAAATGCAATTGTTTTAGGGGTTCTATCAGATTCTATCTAACAATTAACCTGCATCTTTTATAATTTTAAATTCTATTCTTCCTTTTCCTCCATTATTCAAGATTTTTAATATGATCATTATCACACAATTGGGAGTGGCAACCATTCACTGTTAAGTTCTTCTAGTCTCAAGATCAAGAAGACTGGTGTTTGTGTGGTCCATCAGTCCACTGAACAAATGATTTCTTGCATTTTCAGCCCTCATTCCTCTGAACAGAGAAAGGCCAAAAATTACACCTTAAATGGTCACTTATGAGCTTCTGAGAACCCACTTGCTGCTCATCAAACCAAGAGAACTCTGAAAAAAATTATAAAAATAGTATATAAGATTTACAAAATGATACAAAAGATAAAACATTTAGCCATCTCTTCACGACAGTGTATATAGTAGAACTATGTGCTACGGATTAATTGTTCTAAGATAAGGGCTACAATTAAGTGCCAATCAAATGTCTATGGTTGATATATGCCTTTTGTTCACTTTGGAGATATCCTTCTCATTTTCTAATAGAGAATATTATAAATCATTCCCTGGGACATAAGGTAATTTTATATTATCCTTACTGAAGCTAATGGTATAGAATTAAAACCACTGTGAGAAAAGGAAAGTATACATGCAGAGCTCAGCTTCACAGATCATGAAAACCATGCATTGTTGACTTAACTGGAATCAAGCTTAAGTCAGTGAACATTATTAGCATAAACAATGAGTGTTAGGGATAGGCAAAAACTTTCAACAAACTCATTCACAAAGGAATGAGACTAATAAAAATCACGAAAAAAAGCAAAGAAAACATCAAGCATTGAAGCTGTAAATATACTGTTGGATATATTTGTTGGACCATAACATGCACTTTTTACCCTCCAAAAGTAGGGGGGGGGGGGCGAGGGTGTATCTTATGGTCTGAAGGTGTGGTGCCATACAACATTTGTTTATGATCCTATGTGCCCTGTCCGCTGCTGTTTGCAAGCTGGGAAGGGCTGTGTGTTCAGGGGAAGGTCACATGTCTGCACAGCACAAGCCTCTGGCATTTGTTCATGAAAGTGATGATGGTTGTTAACACCACTGTTCAGTGTATGCTGTTAAATATTATCATATTTTGCTTTATTTTAATAAATATTTTAGTATACTGGTACTATTTGGTCTAGAATATGTTTTACATTGTTTTCCTCCTCTACAAACTTGGTGTGTCTTATGGTCAGGTGCACCTTATGGTTTGAAGAATAAGGTATGTCAGTGCTTGGCCACCCATCATTGCATTACTCTCAGTCTCTTGGTGCGACCCTTTAATGCAGTTCTGCATGTTGGGTGACTCCCTCCACAACCATCACATTGGTGTCATTGCTACTTCCTCACTGTAATTTTGCTACTGTTATGAATCCCCAACCTCTGTGAAATGGTCACATGACTCCTTTGTTCTATTATTGTGTGCCTCAAAAAGACAACATCTAAAGTCTCAGGAGTCTATAGCTCACAGCCTGGATCATTAAGGTCTAGATAGAATTAGGTCAAAAGTATCCAATTAGGAATACTGTATCTGACTTATCCCATCTTCAGTGTTCTTTCCTGATGGTGTGTTGCTCCACTCAGTTTGTCCACCAACAGAAGTATAACTGTGGTCTTGGAAATAGATGTGTGTCCCCTACCCCTATCGTGACTGAAATGTTCAGTGAATCAGCTTTATGGAAATATCAATGATGATAAGGGTACTATAGCAAAGTATGGTGAAAAAGCAGATGATGCCAGGCTATCAGATATAATAACATGTGGAGTCTTAAAGGCTCATCTTTAAACAAGTAGCCATCTAAGAGAGACAACTAAGTCCACAAGGAATAAGCATACCAAGTCTGTGTGATCTGATGATCATAAATAATAAAATCAAATCTGAAGGAGAGAATGATATCAGAGCTGTAATTTTGAACACCCAGTTTTATAAAACTATGGATGACAGGGGAAGCTCAAAATCCATTTTCCAGGTTCACAAACCACTTGAGCCTCAGGGGATCAGCTATCAGGCATCAAAGAAGACAAATCATTGTCATTATGTGCTCACCTTCCTGATATGATACTGAAGACAAATGTATGCATAAGCAAATGTGATGAAGAAAGCTGATGGTCCTTAGTCATCAAATGATATACTGTCTGGAATCTTAAAGGCTTGAAGCATCTGGGATCTTAAAGGTAAACAAGTGGTCATCTATTTCAGAAGCAACAAAGCCCACTTGGAAGAAGCATACCAACCTGTTTCAACCTGAGGTGTCAAAGCGATCCGGTAGCAGACATCAAAGAACAAAAAATCATGTCAATGTAAATGATGTGAAGGGGACTGCAAATAGGGGGTCCAAGGTTCATCTGTAGGCAACTGGACATTCCCTTGCAGATGGGTCACAGAAAGGAGATGAGCCAGTCAGGATGCAGTGTAACAACAATAAAATATACAACTTTCCTATACTTCTTAAATGCTTCCTCTTCCCCGCCTCCTCACCCACTATCATTATCCCAAATCTACTTTACAAATTTGGCTAGACCAGAAGATGCACACTTGTGTAGATAGAAACCTGAAACACAGGGAATCCAGGACAGAAGATCCCTTCAGAACCAGTGGTAACAATCGTCATGAATAATGGGACGGTGGAGGGAAGGTGGGTTAGAAAGGAAGAATCAATTATAAGGATCTACATATAGCCTCCTCTCTGGGGGACAGACAACAGAAAAATGGATGAAGAGAGACATTAGACAGTCTAAGAAATGACAAAATAATGATTTATAAATGATCAAGGGTACATGAGGGAAAGGGGAGTGGGGAAGGAGGGGGAAAATGAGGAGCTCATACCAAGGGCTCAAGTAGAAAGCAAAGATTTTGAGAATGATGAGGCAGCATATGTACAAATGTGCTTGACGTACAATGCATGTGCAGATGGAATGTGATAAGAGATACAGGAGCACCCAATAAAATTATTTTAAAACAAAGAAATATGTATTTATATCCCCATGCCTTTCATTAGCTCATTTTTTTTTATCTATGAGTAACATTGCTTTTCTTAAATGTATCTTTATTTCTTTATTTATTTCTTTATTTATTCATCCTTTGAAACAAATCTAGTTCCTTCCAGGTTTTGGCAATTATCAATAAAGTTGTTAAAATCTCTGTTTTCAGCAATTTTGAATATGTTTTCAACTTATTTGTACAAATATTAAGTAGTAAAACATTGATTTCTATAAGACTATAAGATTTATTTGCATAATAATATGGAGGACATCATGTTTGGTAAAATGGAGAGTCATTAAAAAGGAAAAGGCCCTCAATGAGGTGGATTGACACCATGGATATAACAATGAACTCAAGCAAGGAACAATTTTGAGCTTGGAACCGGACCAAGCAGTGCTTCATTCTGTTTTGTTTAGGGTCGCTATGGTCCAGATCCAACTCGAACCTAGACACCTAATAGTACCAGCACTACCAGACAGCTTCCCAAATCTGCTGGATCATTTTTTAAACTTTCTATCACCAATGAGGATTATCTCTTGCTGTTCTATGACTTCACTACATTGGTGGCTTCAATAAATACATTATACTTACCTAATGGTGTGAAAAGAAAATATAACATAAATCACACAAGTATGCTATTAATTTAATCATTTTAATGCGCTTGAAGTTTTCTTATTATTTTTTGAAGTTTTCTAATTTCATATATAATTTTGATATTTGCTTCTAAAGTTATTTATCCCAAGTTTAGATACAGTATACTATGTGTCTTGTAAAACTCTGTAATCATCTATGAAGTGGGAAGGTAGGAAAAGTATGTGTTTGGCCCTATAATTAGTAATGGAACTAAATATTTCTAAACATTTGTTTAGTTCTTCAGTTGTGCTTAATGGCCATTTTAGAGTTATATATAACTCACATACTTATAAATATATAATATATTATATCTAATTTATATTCAGTATTATTTTATTTGAATTATAGATAAATATGAGAATTATAATTGAACTTGACTCTACATTATGAATATAAATAACTACTTACTTGGTGAAATGTTCATCCCACTAAATCACAAGTTGTATTTTAGGGGTGATTTCTCTCTTTTTTCCTATGAACATTTAGGAAAAGGTGGTCAATTTCTCAGCGAAAACACAATTTCTATAATAATACTTTAAAAGAGTTTTTAAAATATAAAATTCAATAGTGGGCACTAGAGTAATCATTATTTTAACTTACTGACATGACTGCCTATATAGTCCATAAAAATACTTTAAGCAGAAGTTTATTTATGTCTCTATGAATTAGCATCAACCTGAGGACAGTGGATTAAAAATATATTGAGTTGATTCATATGGACCCAACATGGGGGTTTCCTAGATATAACTCTTTAGGGGAGTAGAAAGCATAGCTTTCTCATGTGGAGTCACTGGACACGGTTACCTTCTCATTTGAAGGAGTCCTGGTTCTACAGTGTGCAAGTGCTCGACTGATAACTGAAGGGTCTGCAGTTGGAACCTCCGAGCTATTCCTCTGCAGAAAGAGGTGACAGTCTGCTCCTATAAAGATTTTCCACCTTGGAAACTCTTTGAGTCATTTCTTTGCTCTTTCTGGGTCACTATATTGTAGGAACAAACTGAATAGATAAAGGGGGGGAAAGCCAATTATTTAATTATAACAGCTGCATTCCCAGTACATTTTTAATGATGTGATTTTTAGCTTCCTATCATCAAGTCACTAGCAAATAAAGGTGACAATTGGCAAAGGCAACTGTCAAAACCAACAGCTGTCTTGTGGTTGGTTTTTGGGTTTTTAATTCCACTTTAATTTGAGTTTTAGGTGAGATTTTGTGAAGTCATCACTTTCTGAGGATTATTTGTCTATTCTCCAACTGAGAAAGCAAAAGTGAAACTGAGGGCTCCAAAGGTCTGCACAATCACTGTTGTCATTCAAGAAAATTACAAGAAGCTGAGCTAATTTGGGGTTTAGAAAAGCATCAGTTAGCAGAGCTGAAAGATCAACGTTTCAAAATTCCCATTCAACGTCAAACTGATTGATTTTATGTCATATTAGTCAGCATTGTTGCAAGTCCTCTAAAATATATAGGGCTATAAAGGATGTCAAATGAGATACAGGAGAAAAACATATAGTCTAGAACGAAAAAAAGATTCTTAAAAGGCAACACTGACACGCAGTCTCAAGTTAATATATATCTGACTTTCCCCTCTATTTCTATCATTCCTTTTTGTGTGTCATTACCTAGTGGTAATTCATGTAACCCCTGTTGTAAATTAAAACCCGCACCTTTCAACAATGATATGAAAGATGAGAGTGACTCACGATAAAATAGCCATCAGTGCACCGTGTTTCCCAGATGATTTACTCATACAGTCTTTGCAAACTGCTGATAGGAATAGTCATGCATTTTAAATGTGACTCTTTCTTTAAAATTTTCATGTTACACAAAAGTCACCTCTGAGAGTTCTGAGAAATTTCTAAACACAAAAGAATTTCCAAAATAACGTGGCCATAATTTTCATGTAGATTTATTTAATAACATTTTGCCTGAATCTTATACATTGAATGCTAGCATCAGATTGCCTGAGTTTAAATTTTGGATTGAATTCCTTGACCTTGTGAAAGGCACTTAAGAATTAAAGCCTCAATTTTATCACTTGTAAAATATAGCTAAATAATTAGGGCATAGCTTATAAACTTGTTGTGAAGTAAAACTGAATAATTCTTCTAAGTGATAGTATAATAGTTGGAATAGTTTAAAAACTGAAAGTTTGGGGGCAGAGCCCTGGTGGCATAAGTAATTGAGTGCAGGACTGCAGCCCGCAGGCTTGGTGGTTCAGATCCAGCGGCGGCTCTCATGAGCAGCTCTGGGTAGCGCCCACCAGAGGGTACTGGTGCCTCCCCCCCCAAAAAAAAAAAAACCTGCAAATTTTGTTATGGCCATTTAAATTCTCACTTTATGGTCTTATTAGGTACAATATTTAACAATTATATGTTTTTACCCACTTTAATATTAAGTTATGATTGTAATATTTAAAAAAGAGAGATCCTTAAATCTGATCTTCTTTCATGTACCGAGATCAAAAAGGAAACCTAGAGTGAGTACACATCTCAAAATGTTTAGCATTTGGTTAAGTGAATTAAGTCAACTTCTGACTAGGTTTGTGACGCATTCTCAATTGAAATATTTTAAAATATTTTTGTTGTTGTTTGTATTAGGAAACATCTTGCCGGCCCCAACTCATAGCTATCCTACACTAGAACAGAACCATACCCGCTCCTGTGCTATATTCACAATTGTTAGATTTGCGTCCATGGCTGCAGCGATGGTTCCAATCCACCTTTTTGAGGGTCTTCCTGTTTACGGTGACTTTCCTTTTTATCAAGCCTGATGTTATTCACATAGACTGATCTGCCCTGATAGCATGTCTGGATTATATGAGGCAAAGACTCTCTATCCTTGCTTATAAGGTGCATGCTGGCTGCATTTCCTTCAAGACATATTTGTCTGTTTGTTCTGGAAGTCTATCGTAATTCAATAGTCTTTGCCAACAACATGATCCAAAGACAGCTATTATTCTGTGACATTCTTATGTATTCTTCAACATCAACATGAATATGAGGTGATTGACAATACTACGACCCACCTGAGTCATAAAAGTATCATAAGTGCTATTCACCATTTATATAGATTTGTCCAATGCAATGTTTAATTTGGTATCTTAACTGATACTTCCACGAGCTGATGCTTCCTCAGTGAACTGATACTTCATTGTGGATCCTGGTGAAATGAAATCCTGACAAATTCAATCTCTTCCCCACTTATTATGATTTTGTCTATTGATCCTGTTGAGATAATTTTTGTGTGTGCTTTACATGGAGGTCTAATTCATTTTAATTTGAAGACATGCTGAAGGCTGCAACCTTTGATCTTTATCAGTAAGTGCTTGAAGAACTCCTCACTTCCAGCCAGGTACTCTCATCTGCATACTAAAGGTCCTAACAAGGTTTCCTTAGATCCTGATGTGGTTATCATTTTCATAGAGTCCACCTTTTCTACTTGGTCAGAATACAGATTGAATAAATATGGTTAAAGTATACAACCCTGACACACATGCTTCCTGGCTTCAAACCAGCAATATTCCATTATTGTTTCCCTCGGACTACCTCTCCATCTACATACAGATGCCATAAGAACACAATGAGATGTTATGGAACTCTGGCTCTTATCAATGTTAACCACAGTTTGTTATAATTCACAAAGGGGCTGCAGCGAGTTCAAGCATAATGATAATTTTGAAAAATGACATAGGGCTCAGAATTATTTTTGTTTTGTTGTACATAGATCTAAATGAGTATCAGCTTCCTTGAGAACACTTAAAACGATAATAACAAAAGTACTCTGTGGTAGTTACATAATTTCTTTTCAATTTGATAAATAAATGTATGGGTGGAGTCTAGCCTATCAATCAGCTTGAAGCCTGGTGATACTTCCTTGCGGGTGTGGACTTCTCATGATGATTCTGGGAACTGCCTCTCTTTCTCCCAACACAAGCACTTTCTGCTTTACATTTCTGGTGAAGAGTCATATTTAGAGAACTGGAGGAGCCATGTGGAGCCCTGCACCAGCTCTAAGATGCTTCCACTGCCATTGGATCCCAAAGACTTTGCATCTATCAGCCTGTGATCTTTCTGCATTTTTCATCATTGCATGTTCTGTATGAATCTGAAGGGGAATTTAGGGACTGAAATTGGACTTATGGGCTACAATCGGCCTTAAGGACTTGGTTTAGACTGCACTGAGAGATTGTCTTAATATATAATTACTATTCTATACAAAGTTCTTTCTTATAGATCTATAAATGACCCTGGATTTGTTTCTCTGGTTAATCCAGCCTAACATTCTTTTATTATTTTAAATGAAAATTCCAAACTATTGAATTCAATTTCAAATACCTTTATTAATATGATTCGACAATAGCTGTTAGGAAAGGATGTTACGGTTCTAATTTCAACAGGAAGAAATGTAAGAAAATGCCATTGAAGATTATGATCATGATGTCACCAAAACCAATTGGTATTAAAAAGTAAATTAAATTTAGTCATGATATGGTCAGGCTACTGCTTGCAAAGTAGGCAGAGCTCAGGAAATAATTTGATTTGAAATCATTCAAGTGAATATAAGGTGGAAAAAGCAGTTCTGTGCTACTCTCTTTAAACTTAAGTATATGTAGAAGGAAAATGCACAGATTGTTTTCTCAAGTTGCTTATTAAAATTTCAACTTATAGCATAGACCCCCCAAAATGATTAAGATATAAGCTTTTTTTCCATGCACCATATCCCCAGGGTTTCATATCCTTGATCGACCAAGCTAAGCCTTAAGTAGTACTTTATTTTGGCAACTCAAATGGAGAGGTATAGGGATATTAGACATTGATTAAGGAACATGCCTTCGATGGAATCAATCACAGGGGAGGTTGATATTTTCCAGTAAATCATGTAGAAGAATTGTTTTCTAGTTTTGGCATTGCAGTAGAAAAAAATTGAGGTCAACTTAATATAGTTTCCTTTATAGATAATTCTTTTCAGTCAAAGTATTTTCACATTTTCTTTTCCACCATCTTTTTGTTTGTTTGTTTTTCTCCTAACTATGATTCTATTTATAATGGACTCCATGAAATGTTGTATTTCTTATAAATACACTTCATTAGGTATTGTTTTAGTTTGAGAAGTATTTGAAATTTTGCTTTGATTTTAGCCACTTTGCACCTTCTATTAGGATCAATGATATTGTATAGTCAATATAATATTTTCTTTTCATACCTTCTCAAATCACTCTGTGACCCCACCTCAATTTATTCTTTACATAATCACTTACTTCACCAATATACTACACTATTCTGATACTTGTCATTTTAAATATGTAAGCATTAATTTTAAATAAGACTTTAGTAGCTCCAGCATTAATTGATTGCATGTAAAATGATACAATGTATAATGAAAAGTATTTATGACATTGTCAATGTGTATCCTATCATATCAAATTCATCTATCAGTTTTTGTGCTATTGCAACTTCTGTATTGTTGTAATTCTGGAGTTTTACATGGTTTTCAGTGGAGCTTCTAGACTTAAGAAATAGCTACAAATCTTGTTTAAAAATTTACCTATGAATCTTATGGCTCACAATTGTACATTGCCTGACAAGCTAATTTCAACACATGATCAAAAATACCAGATTATGAACAAAGATATCATGTGTAATGAAGTTGGGGGGAAAGGAAGGGAAAGAAAGAATCTCAGTGAGATGGATTGGCACACCATCACAATAAACAAATCAAACATGAACCTGATGCAGGACTGAGCAATATATCATTCCATTGAACAAAAGACCTTCGTGAGTCAAAATTAATGCAAGGCAATCTATCTATCTCTCATTGCTAATTATGGCAAAATTCTGTATGTCCTTACTCTATCTCCTATTGTTTTACTGTATTTAAAACCATTTTTCAATTATTAATATCCATTGGTTAACTTAAAATCTGAACATGTTTAAGGACCTTTTTTAATAATTATACTATAATAAATTATATATAACAATTTACCGTTTTTAAAGCAAACCATTGCATCACACAGAAATCTATGCCAGCATTTGTTTTCATTGTTAAGTTCTTTATGACAGATCCACTTCATATTGAGTCTCTATTTTATCTGATAGAATGAAAAGCTGTCAAGTCCGACTCCATCCTCCTAATTGCTCAGTCTGAGTACAATGGCACAGTCTCTGGTTTGCTCCATCTCATTGATGGTCTTCCTCTTTCTCATTACCCTTCTGCTTTACCAAGTCTTGGGACTTGTCTCTCCTGATAAAATGTCCAAACTAGGAAAGACAAAAACTCATCATCATCGAGAGAGAGCCAGTGACAAGGATCTACACCTAATCAGAGGAGGAGGGGTGGGAGAGAGGCTTTGTCAGACAGTGTGAGATCTGACAAAACAGTAATAATCTGTAGAGTATTCAGGGTTGGTAGAGCAGGGGGTAGCAAGGACAGAGGGGAAAGGATGAGGGGCTGTTATCAGGGGTTCAAGTGGAAAAGCCATTATCTGGAGAATGATGACAGTAGCAGGTGTGTGAAGGTACTTGCCACAGTATATGTATTGTGAGAAGTGTTCTTTGCCACCACTAACATGATTTCCTAAAAAATGGATTGAACTAAAAAACAAATGATAAAAGAACTCATCATCTTCACTTCTAAGTAGCATTGTGGCTGAACATCTATTTAAACAGATTTCAGTATTCTTTTAACAGTCCCTTGTCCTTGCAACATTGTTCACTAGCACCATAATTCAAATGCATCAATTCCCCTTCGATCTTCTTTATTCAATGTCAGTTTCACTACATCTAAGGTAATTGAAAATACCATGACTTGGGACAGGTCCACCATAGAGTACTCAATGTAATATACTTACTTTTGAACTCTTCAAAGAGTTCTTCTGCAGCAGATTTATCCAATGAAATGTATCTTTCATCTCCTGACTGCTGCTTCTAAGAGTCTTGATTATGTATACAACCAAGACTAATTCCTTGGCAATTTCAAACTGTTCTCTGTTTATCGTGATATTACCCATTGGTCCAGGTGTGAGGATTTTGCTTTCTTTACATTGCATTCTAATCCATATTAAAGGCCAAAGTCCTTGAACTTAATCAGCAAGTGCTTCAAATCCTCCTAACGTTTAGCAAGAAAGATTGTGAGATCTGCAAATCACAGGTTGTTAATAGGCCTTCTTCCAATCCTGTTGCTGTATTCTTCTTAATACAGTCCACCTTCTCTGATTATTTACTCAACATACAGATTTTAAAAGTATAAGAGAATATGGCCTCAACACACACTTTTCCTTATTTTAAGCCATGTGCTATTCTCTTGTTTGCTGATTAGTCCATGTACAGTTTCAGTATGAGCACAATGAAATGTTCTGGAGTTCTCATTCTTATCAATATAATCTAGTTTGCTATGATCGAATGCCTTTGTACATTCAATAAAACACAAGTAAACACTCTTATGGTACTATCTTGTTTTAGTCAAAATCCATGTGAGTTCAGCAATGATTTTTCCTGTTCCACATCCTTACAAGATCATACATATTTCAGAAAATCAACTTTAGAAAAAAAAGATTCATATATATCTGGAGATAGGTGGTAATATCATTTTGCAAATTAGTCACCAGGCATCATAACAAATAGAATTGCTGCACAAAGTAATTATATGTTTTATCGTGATGTGTAACAAGTGACAAATTTAAAATGGTAATTGACAGTGAAGTGCAGATTTCTGCACATTATGTCATTTTAGTGCATTTTAAGTTTCATGATAAAAGAAGAACAAATAGTAAGAGAAACTAGAATAAAACTAGTGTAATTTCTATAATTTAAATGTATAAGGAAAGCATTTTTCTATAGAAGATCTGAAAAAGTAACATATCTTCTAGTATCCAATAGTCTTCCATGTATATTGAGGTAAATAATAGTCACATATGTAGTTAAAGTGATTATTTTAGTAGATATTTAAATTGTCTACCAATTTTAAACATCAACCATTGGAGAAAAATATAAAAATATTAATAATTTTCACAACTTGCTTTGGTATAAAATTAATTGAGAGGACAATCAAGATGCATGGATGAGTACATGGGATTTAAAATTTGTAAACAGAGAAGTCTATATTAATAGATGGAGACTATAGTATTTGTGAAAATAATAATGCTAGATTGTTAGAACACTCTAGGAACAAATATTTATACTATTGATATAGATTTATCAAAAATTATATCAATGACTGTACACATAGACATAAGTACTGAATTATACAGCAATCAAACCAACTACATTGATGCAAAGGCATGATGAAGTTCAATATTATCATTCAAGACAAAATCAACAGATAATCGAGAAAAAGACCATTAATTTTTTTCTGTGTAAATTCAAGTTGAGACTGAAGGAAATCAAAGCAAGTCCACCATCATAGGACATCACTGGGTATGTATCACCCAAAATCAGAGCCTACCTCATGGATGGATCTGATACAGTAATAAAAAAAGACTAGAAGAGCTGGAAGGACATATTCAAGATGTCACACATGAATATAGAGAAAAGACCTGAGGAAAGGTAAATACTAAAATTGATATCAAAAGAGACCCTTAACCTTGATATTAAACATTGAATAGCAAAGTTGGATGGAGAGAACAATGAAGTCAGATAACTGAATATTTCAAACAGTGGCTCAAAATACCAGCAAGGTATTACGAGAAAATATACAGTCATGGAATTTGAAAACCAAAAAATCAGATATAATCAGATTTCCTCAATCTGAAAGAACTTAAAAAAAAATCAAGCCATGAATTGTACTCCTAAAGAATTAAAATGGGCGGGGATGGAGTGGGAATGGAATGGCAGATCAAAAGAGTCTTGAATAAATACCCAAATTAATTAGGAAATTACTGGCATTAAAGCTGAATTCAGAAGATGATGCAGAAAAAAAATGCATTATTGATAATGTCAGATCTATTTTGACCAAAAGCAAAACAATACCAGAAAGATGTCTATTGGTGCTTTTTAAAGATAACTAATGACATGAAAGCATTTTTATGTGTACTGTAACTCTTTATAGAAAACATTCTGAAGAATTAGATTTCCCAACACTTAATTATGTTCCTGAGTAAAGAGGTAGTCATACATATAGAACCCAAATATACTGCATGTGTAATCTTTTTTAAAAGTTGTGTGTCCTTTTGGTGTACTTCTATTTATTAAATCTGGACAAATGATCTAAGACAATGACATGGCATTACGACTGAAAAATGACCCACTGAAGACTATCATATTTAGATGACACCATCTGGCTTGCTAAAAATAAAAATGTGAATTATCTACTGACGAAGACCAAATCTAGAACCTTGGTATAAGTTACACTTGTATATAAAGAAAATCCTCACAACTGGGCCCATAGACAGAATGGAGGTAAGTGGTGAAGAAATGAGAGTGGTCAAGGATGATTTTCTACTTAGTACAGTAATCAACATGACAGCAATCATCAGGAAATCAAATGTTTTACTCTATTGGAAAACCTGTGACAGAGGACACCTTTAAAATCTTGCTTCAAATTTTTTATTTTGAGTTAGGCGAAGGTTTACAGAACCAAGTCTCTGTTTTGCATTCAACAATTCATAGACATATTGCCTCAACTCATCCATTACAACCCTCTCAATGTTCTACCACACATTTCACTGTGCCACCCTTCTTTCCTAACTTCCTGGTTTTTGTCCTTGGGATAAGAAAAAATTTAAGTTGGGCATGTCACTTTTATAACTAAGGTTGAAGTCCCCCAATTTTGATATAGAGTTGCTATTGATTTGGCTATGACTAATGGCAACCTTATGGATTATAAAACAACATTTATATACATTGTTATGGCTCCATCTTGCAAAGGATTTGCTTCCTCTTTCCTGACCATGTACAAAATATCAATGCATGCCAGGGCAGCTGTAATATGAAGAAGAATGTCAAATGGTGCAGCTGCTTTGTAAAACAGGTTAATAGCTTTTTATGAAGAATGGATAAACTTACCATACTATCTAACAATTCCACCTTTATATCCTAAAGAATGAAATGTAAGATACATGTGCATGCTGCCTGGTGACATAATGGATTATCTATTGAGCTGCAAACCTCAATGTCAGTAGTTCAAACAACCAAATGATCCTCAGAAAAAAGATGAGACCTTCTACTCCTTTCAAGAGTTGCTGTCGCTGAAGTCCATATCGGAGTTCTACCTTTCATAGGCTCCGTGTGAGTCAGAAATGACTCAGTGGCAATGAGCCTCAGTCACATTAGACAAACTATATGCTAAAAAGAAATATTAATAAAAATGATGGTGTATATAAAAGAGAATTTTATCCTGCCCAGCCTTCAAAAAAATGAAACAATAATACATGGTATAATGGACATCAACCTCAAAAAATTATGCATAAGACACCAGACACAAAGGATGTTTATAATTGAAATATTAGGAATAGTTAAGCCTACTGATACTGAATGAAGATGTATAGTTGCCAGAGACTGGGAAGAAATGTGGATAAATTTTAAAAAGAATAAAACTGAAACTTTGGAATAATAAAAAATTTGGAGCTAGAAAGAGGTCTTAATTGTACAGAAAAGTGAATTTAGAAATGTAAGTGTTCATTTCATATAGTGAATTTTATGTCATTGGAAATTTACCTAAAATATATTTCAAAAGAGTAATATAAATATGATATCCATATATGGATATATATATATCCATATATAAAACTTTGATCAGTGTCTTTTCAGGTTGCAAGTTTTTTGACAAGGATAGACCAAGTCTATAGATGTAATCTTCCCTTGAACAATTATTTTATCAACTCTTGAATCTGTGTATGAATAAAAAATACATGCACTCTTCTGTGCTCTTTTTTTGTGATCTCTCCTCTCATTTATATAGTCTGCCTACCCTGAGATATGATTGTATTTATATTAGAGATGCTGTAAGGACAAACAAATCTGTCTTGGAAGAAGTACAGCCAGAATGTTCTTTGTAAGTGAATGGGGCGAGACTTATCTCGCGTAATTTGAACATTTTATTAGGAGAGACTAGTTCCTGAAAAAAAAGACATTAATCTGGTCAAGAAAGGGCAGTAACAAAGAGGAAAACCCTCGATGAGATGAATTGACACAGTGGCTGCAACAAAGGCCTAATAAGTGAGAAGTACGTTGAGGAAGGTGGAGGACCTGCCAGCGCTTGCTCTGCGGTCCTTCCACTCACTCTGAGTGGAAACCAACTTGAAGGCTCCTGGAAAGAAGCGGCGCCTTGTAACTGGTGAACACGATCCCTGTATAAAGATGTGAACACAATCCCTGTATAAAGACGTGAACACGATCCCTGTATAAAGAGGTGAACACGAACCCTGTATAAAGACGTGAACACGATCCCTGTATAAAGACGTGAACATGATCCCTGTATAAAGAGGTGAACATGATCCCTGTACAAAGACGTGAACACCATCCCTGTATAAAGACGTGAACATGATCCCTGTACAAAGACGTGAACACCATCCCTGTATAAAGACGTGAACACGATCCCTGTACAAAGACGTGAACACGACCCTGTTCAAAGACGTGAACACGATCCCTGTACAAAGACGTGAACATGATCCCTGTATAAAGATGTGAACATGATCCCTGTATAAAGATGTCAAAACTTACTTTCTCTCATTCCTTATGCAACTGAAACTTTTAAAATTTGCAGTGAATGATTAATGTACAAGTAGTTCTTCTGTGAGAATTTCAACTTATGAGAATTCAATGCTAGGATTTCACAGCAACAATTTTCCCTTATAAGAAAGCTACTAATATTTTTATTAGTGAATTCTAAAAATAAAATCATTTAAATCATTTAAAATTATTAAGATAATAATTAAAAGTAAAAACTATATTAGTGGACCTTTATATATGAATTATTTTAATCTTTAGAATCTATAAGTTTAAAAAATTTAACTTGCTATTACTGCTTCTCTAATACAGAGATAAGATGAACAGAACAAGGACAACATGTTAGATTTATAAAGAAATAATGTCAAAATGGTTAATGTAATTCACCAGTTCAATAAACTGGATTACATTTTAGTAGGACAAAAGATCAACGAAAGCCAATTTATATTCATTGACTGAAGGCTGAAACAGCATCCAAGTAATGCTTTTCCCATCTTTAGGCTCATTAGTTATGGCTATTATATTTGTGGGTACCATAATATCCAGATGTTTCTGGACAGCTCAGCTAATTTTCCCGCTAGGTAAAAATTAAATAGTGAGGGATAGAGAGTTTTCAAAATGTAATCAGTAGTCAAGGTTTGAGGTTTATGTCACTCCTTCCCCTCTCTTTATATTTCAAAATGTTGATATCTCAATATCAACCTTGAGGACAAAGGCTTATCCTTCCAAGAATAGCAGTATTATCTAGATAAAGTATATTATGTATTTACCATTTGCATACTATTGTGATATATCATTTAAAAATTGTGAATGGTTTAGTACTGTATTCCCTCACTCTGATTATTTCATAGTCAAAGCAAGTAATAATAATTCTATTTTTTCTCTCTTTGATGTGCACTTTCTGTGACTGCAATATGCAATATCAATGTCATGAAGTAAACAAGTGTCCTAGATATGTAATATTTCTCCAGAAAAAGACATTTTGAGATATCAACACCATTTCATATTTGGGTAATAAATTACTATAACTTTATACTGAAATAGAAATGAAGAGAGATAATTATTTCTGGAAATAGGTACATATTATGCAGAAACACAAAGAAATAAAAAAAATTGTTGATATTGATAGTTTTAGTATTATATTCTCCTCCAAGACTTTTTCAGAGCTGCTTTGAGGTAAAAATAGATCAAAGACAAGGTAAAATGTGTTACTGAAGACTTCACTTATTACTCATGTGTGTACCTTTTACCAAGTCTGTCTTCTCTTCCATATGCCATATATTTCACCTTACAGCAACATATATGCTTACCCTAATCATCTTAACCACGATATTAAGAATTTACTAACTCCCTGATGTAAATGCCACTCTAGGTACTACTGAATAATTAAAATTGGTTGTAAATTATTTATACCAAAGAAGGTTGCAAGCTATGGTGGACACTTCTTATTGGGTAATATATATATATATATATATATGAATGTGTGTATATGGTATACATATATATATGGAGCTGGGAGTAAAGACATCATATAATGAATAACTTGTGAAGTATTTCCAGAATAGAGCAGTCAAAGGCAGTGTCAGTGCATTTTATAGTCGGGATAAAGACGAGTACATAATTAAGGTGAAGATCAAGGAGAGTAGCTGTGGGAGCCCACTGTCCTGACTAGGTGATGATTTACTAACTTAATTATTTCTTCAGAATCTTCTGAGGAGAACGAGGCTGTCTGCTCTTTAATATATGTTGCTCTCAGATGTGCCATCAGGTATTTGCTGACATGCACAAATAATTATATACAAGCCAGTTTAAAAATATGTCAGGATATAAAATGGAGGGTTAAAGTGAATGCCTTTAAATTCCCTTTGCTTAATGATAACATTTGCATAAATTGCCATTTTTGTATTTCTAGACTTTGTCAGTAGCCAGGAAACCAAGCTTTCTGAAATAAGTAATGTTGACTTTCTCTCAGACATTTGCTATCAGAATAAACAAAAATCTATGAGATTGCAAAAAGAAATACGTATTTTTCAACTGATTACATTTAAATTTAAGAGAACATATGATCATAAAGCATGAACTTCATAAAATAATTAAATAATATACCATTGAGTGGAAAAAATAAAGAAATACACACATATGTACTCAAAGGGAAGTATGAAAATATTACTATAAAATCATTCAAATATTTTTAGATAAATATATCAAAATGTGAAGCTTTTAAGCACAACATATCCTCCATCTTGCTGTGTGTACTTCTGAATTCGTTATATCAATCTGACTCTTCTTCAAAGAATTTTGTGCACTTCTATTTTTACCTAAAAAAATAGCAATTTGGGCATCCCCAAAGAATTCAAATCATCTTATTTTAAAACAGCAGTTCTCAACCTAAGGGTTGAATGACCCTTTCACAGGGGTCATCTGATTCATAACAGTAGCAAAATGACAATTATAAAGTAGGAGCAAGAAATTTTAATGGTTGTGGGGTCATCACAACATGAGGAACTGTATGAAAGGATCCTGGCATTAGGAAGTTTGAGAACTACTAAATAAAAATGTTCTTTGAGTTTAGGAGAACAAAAAGAAATCTAAAAGGGTAGGATCAAAGACGTACAGTGACTAGGATAAGATTTCTCAAGGAAACTCTGTTAGGACAGGCCTTGCTACCCTCAGGCACATTTTTCATGATGGAAAAATAATTGATCTGTGACACTTTCTTGATATTTTTCTCGCCAGTGAGATTTTTAATTTCCTTGAAACTGCTGTGTTTGCCTTGTGTCCTTTGAGAGTATTTACCAGTTTACCCTTTTGGAGATCCTCAAAGCAGTAACTATAACATGCACAATTGTCCTCTCTGCTTTACACTTAACTATTCCAGGAGATTTTATTGCAAACCAATGTTTGATTAGAATTTTAAAATATAACTTTGCCTTGTAAGTTGCACGAAAGTTTATAGTGTGTTCATCAGCTTCACATTCTATAATTCTAAATATGTTGTACATTTGCCTTACCATTAACAAGACTGAAATCTTTACATTATAACATCATTCACCGCACCACCTTCATTCATTGACTATCTGAGCTTCCATGTTGCGTTAATGCTGTCTTTTTGGGGGGAGGGAAACATCACTGCCCTCTGGTGGTCGTGGAAGCTACCCAGCCTTGCTCCTGGAGAGCTGCCCCTGGATTCGAACCGCTAAGCCAGTGGGCCACACTGGACCACTACGCCACCAGGGCTCAGCCCCAATGCTGTCCTTTTTGATCTCATGTGTTCAATCATTTTGAAGTTTGGCTATCCTCCTACTGGTACTAGCCATAAAAAGACTTACCTGCTATTTAGCTCAAAATTGAGCTATGCAGGTGAGCGTATTCCCAAACCTGAAGAGTGGCTAGGGTTGCACCCTCGGGCACTTCCATAACAAGGAAGGGTCTCCATCTGACTAGGAACCCTAACTTCTCTTATGACTGAATTTTCTTATTTTTCTTCTACTCTATTTAAAGCACCCTGCTTTGATTCAAGTAAAAACAATTGGTAATGGTAACTATATGATCTTGTTTACTTCGGCATGGAGACTGAGGTTCGTGTGGTCTTAGATTACCTTCAATCTTCTTTACTCTGCACAGGGGTGAGGGTGGAGGATTCTACCTTAGGCTTAGACTCACCATATTTCAAATTCCTGGTCAAGACTAGCCAAAATAATAAAGCAGACTAATGATGCAAACACGGGCATGGAACCGAAGAACTTGGCTGCACCCATTCATTGACCATGTGGTTGTTGAGTACCAACAAGCTGGTGCATTCTCAGAGCTGTCCTACAGACAACAGAAGTCGTGTGCCCCCCTCACAAACGTTCTTATGCTTGAGCTCATTGCTGTTCCCACTCTGTCACTCTATCTTATTCAAGACGGCTCTCCTTTCAGCTGCCATTCTACATTACCAAGCATGGTGCGCTTCTCTCCTGACAATTTGTACAAAGTAGGTGAAAAGAAAAGTCCACATTGTGTCATAGAAGCCTACCACTGAAAAAGTATGTGACAATTTCTCACTGTGGTCTTATTTTATTCTTAGATTGACTTTGTCTGGATGATATCAGTAAGCTTTTTACCAGTATCCGATGAAATATTTCTTATAAATTATCTCCCCCTTTAAAGGGAAAAATGTCTTCCTCTTTTCCAAATCCTTTTTTAAAGTTTTACAAATATTCTTTTAGCTATTCTGAATAATAGTTGAGTTGAACTTGACTGAAATTAATCAAATTACCTTATTAATTTAAACTTTCATGTTAAGAGTTTTAGTTATAGTAAAAATCACCATCCTTTTTTTTTGGGGGGGGGGCGGCGCATCACTGCTTTCTGGTGGGAGTGGGAGGCCCTGGGAGGCCCAGCCTTGCTCCTGGAGAGCTGCTGCTGGATTTGAACCTCCAAGTCAGTAGGCCGCAGTCCCGCACTCAACCACTATCCCACCAGGGTTCAGTAGCTAAATTCACGATCTTTATAATCAATATAAACTGATAAAAACTAATGAAAACAGTGACTTTCTCAGTATAGTTGGCAATGCTGACTTACTTTCTTACTTCTTTTATAGTCTTGAGCGATCTCCATGAATGCATTCCTCCTGGTAACCATAGAAACAGCATCCGCTGTGATTGTTTAAAGTGGGAGAACAGTGAGTGCCTAAAGACATGTATGAGGAAATATATGAGTATAATTACATCGTAATTATTATATATGGTATCTCACATTGTATATTAGATGGTAATGTCCCTGGTGCCTGAATGAAGAATTATATAGGTGACCTTTCCTCCACAAATGATTCTGATGGATGATATTGAAAGCAAATTCCTGAAATTGGGCGTAAGAAAACTAATGAAGGCAAAAGGCTTTTCATTTCAATTATGATGGGACTTGTGAGTTTACAACTCTATAAAATTATTTCTAGATTTTAGCTATTTCAAATACATCCATTGATGGGTGAAAACTCACATTATATTCTCTACTGTTGTAAAGTTACCCTCCATTCTTCAACCATATTTCAAATATAACAAACATTGCTATCTTATTATAGTTAGGTGTCTCAGTGTTGGTTTCAATTGTAGTGACCCTACCAAGAGCAGAACAGAACAGTGCTTAGTCCTATACAGTTTTGATAAATATTGCTATGCTTGAGCCCAATTTTCCTGCCACTGTGTCAATGCATTTCTATGAAAGTCTTCCTTATTTTATCTGAGCTAATGCTTTACCAACAATTATATCCTTCTCAAAGGGCAGGAATCTCATGATTATGTGAACAAAGTACCTAAGAAGTGTTCATATTCAGACATCTAAGAAGAATCTTCCACAACTAACCTATCAGTTTATTGTGTTGTGGTGACTTGCATTTTATTGTGATGCTGAAACTCTAAAACTGACATTTCAAATACCAGCAGGATCAACCAAAATGAATAAGTTCCAGCAGACCTTCCAGACTCACAACCAATGACAAAGAAGGCCTTACCTCTCTTCTTTTGAAGAAGTAGACACTGAAAACCTTGCGACTAGTAGTGAAATATTGCTAGAGGGAACAGTGCTAGCAGATGAGCCCTTCAAGTCACATATTTCCTCAAAATATGATGAAAACAGCTGTCTTCACAAAGTAGAGTGGACCATGATGACTTGCATGGACTACAGTCTTTGATATCTTCATTTGTTTATGGAGCACAACTCAATATAAGGAGAACTGGAAATTTTTATTCACAATTGGAAACTCAGATGTATAATGTATGAATGTAAGAATATTGAAAGTCATCAAAAATGAAATGGGACACATAAAGTTTGATGTCTTCGGCATAAGTGGATTGAAATAGACTAGTGTGGGCCATCTTTGAAGCACAGAATCATATGCTTCATAATGCAAGGAAGGACAAATTCAAGAAGAACGGCATCATAGTCATCTTCAAAATATATTTAAATGGTCTTGAAGTAACACTATCTGTTATAGAATAACATCTATCCACATGCAAGAAAATCTTTTCAACACAACTGATTTTATTTTAATAAATCATTTTATTGGGGGCTGGTAAAGATCATAACAATTCACACATCAATTATTTCAAGCACATTTGTACATATGTTGCCAACATCATTTCCAAAACATTGTCTTTCTACTTGAGTCCTTGGTATCAGTTCCATTTTTCCATTCACTCCATCACCCTTATAAGCCCTTGATAATTTATAAATTATTTTCATTTTCATATTTTATGCAGTCCACTCTCATCCTTACCCACGTTTCTGCTATTCATCTCTGGTGGGGGAGGGGGCTTGTGTGTTGAGAGGTGTGATCCATTTCCCCTTTCTCTCCTTTATCCTCTCTGGCCCTGAGGAGTTTGTCTGTCCTGGATTTTGAGTGTTGAGAACTCTTATCTGTGCCAGTGTTCATGCACTGATCTAGCTGGAATTGTAAGGTATAACTGGAGTCATGATAGTCAAGGAAGAAAGCATTAAAGAAATAGAAAATTATGTGTGTTTTGTTGGTGCAATACAACACTCTGGCTGGCTCATCCATTCCTTCTGTGAGGGAATGTCCAATTAACTGTCTAGAGATGGACTTTGGGTCTCCATTCTGACCTACCTTGGTTGCATCAATTATTTCTTTGAGTATTCCAATGCCTGATACCAGATTCAGCTGACACCTTGTGATCACATGTTTCGTGTGCTTTTTCCATATGGGCTTTGTGGCTTTCCTGCTAGATGGCAGTTTGTTTAATTCCAAGTCTTTAAGAAGCCAGATGCCCAATCTTGTAATAGACAGGGACCATCAACTTTCTTCATCACTTTAGCCTATGCACCCATTTGCCTTGAGGGATCTTGTTGGGAAAGTGAGCATCACAGCATGTCAGGTTAGCAGAACAAATGTTTCTGCATTGAGGAAGGACTGGATAGATTCTCAATGACCTTCTGCTACCTTATTACCTAACCTATAAATATATGTACACAGATCTATATCGCTATCATTCTATATTAAAGTATTTACACATATACATGCCTATAAATGTCTTTTGCCTCCTAGTTCTCTCCTCTATCTCCTTTTCTTTTCCTCCTTTCCCACTACCATGCTACACCTTCATTAGGTTTTGTATTTTCTCTCAGCTTCATGACACTTAATCAAACACCACCAGATTCTATGCCCTCCACGGCATCAGTCTTAGATCTTTTGTTGTTCCTGTGTCTCTGGGTTTGTTGTCCAGTCCCCTTCCTTTCCCCCGCCATCTGATTTCCCCTGTCCCCCTGGAAACATCTGTCCCATAGTTTTCTCCTCAAGGATGTTTCTCTTTCCATCATATATAGAGAGACATGAAAACAAGAAAACAGGACCAATAGAAAAATGCTTTAATCAATACAACTATTATTCAGACTTATGCACCAGCCCCAAAAGCTAGTGATGAAAGCAATTGAAATTTTTTATTGATTCTTATGGTCTGAAATTGATGAAACATGAAATAAGGATATATCGATCAATAATGGTGATTAAAATGTAAAGGCAGGAATAGTAGTTGGAAAATATGACCAGGGTAACAGAATCAAAGTTAGAGTCATCATGATAGAATTGTGCAAGAGAAATGATTTCATCATTGTCAAATATGTATTCTCAACCAAACACACAACTAGGCCACAGGTACACCTCTTCCATTGGAATACACAGAAATTAATTGACTACACCTAAAGGGAGAGATGATGGAGAAGCTCAATGTAGTAGCTAAAACTGATCAGAAGCCCAATGTGGAGCAGGCCACCAATGCTTAAAAGTAAGTACAAGTTGAAGCTCAGGAAAATTCATACAAATACATTAGAACAAAAATAAAACCTTGAGAACATTTCACCTGAATTTCAAAAAGGTCTCAAGAATTGATTTGACTTATTTAACATGACTGACAAAAGACCTGATGAACTCTGAATTGATATGGAAGATATAATACTTAAAGAAAACAAAAGATAATTTAAAGGCCATAAGAGGTTCAAAGTGAATGTCAGAAGAGACTCTGAAACTTTATCTTGCTAAGAAAGTAGCTAAAGCAAATGAAAGGAATGATAAAATAAAAAGCTGAGCAACAAATTTCAAAGGGCAGCCAAAGAAGACAAAATAAAATACTAAAATGAAATGTGCAAAGATCTAGGGTTAGATAACTAAAAAGAAAAACCTTCCCAGCATCACTTACATGGAAAGAACTGAAGAAATATTCCAAGTCTCAAGTTGCAATATTGACAGTTTCTCTAGGCAAAATATTGAAAATAAAAAGAATACACAGAGTCATTGTACTAAAAGGAAAGTTGACATACTACTATTTCAAGAGATAGCAATGGTACATAAATATGAACCAATGGTACATAAATCCAAGGTACACTAATGGCATTAAACAAAATCAAAAAGTTTTCATAAGTTTGATGCGATGAAAATTGAAATGTTTCAACAAGCTGATGATACACTAGAAACACTGACTTATCAATGCCAAAAATCGAGAAGGCAGTGACATGGCAAGTAACTGCAAAATATACATATTTTTACCAATTCTAAATAAAAATGACCCAACAAAATTGAAAATTATAGAACAGTATCATGATATCACATGCAAGCAAAGTTTTCTAAAAGATAATTCCACAAAAATTGCAGTAACATATACACAGGTAGCTGCCATAAATCCAGTCCAGTTTCAGAAGAGAACTTGAAACGAGTGATATCACTGAGGTCAGAGAGATTGTGGATGAATCAGAGAATACCAGAAATATGGTTACTTCAGCTTTGTTAACCATGAAAAGGCATTCAACTGTATGGATCATAATAACCTCTGGATCATCTTAAGAAGGGAAATTTCAAAAACCCTTGACAACATGCTTACCCAAGTAGAACCTGTACAAGGATCAAGAGGCAATTGTACAGTTGTACAAACAGAACGAGGATCATTCCAAACAAAACCCACTGTCAGAGTTGATTATTACACTTATTAATTCGGTATAAGATTTCAGAGGCCATATTTATTTACTAGAACAGACATTTTCATCTTTCTCCCATGGAGCAGTGGTTAGGTTTGAACTGCCAAAAGAGTGATCAGCAACACAGTGCTTACCCTACTGTATCAGCAGAATACCATTCAATAAATATATTAGGTGATAGTTAACTTTAAAAATGATTTTACTTATTTGGACTTTCAGTATCAAGTTCTTACTTTAGTCAAGTTTTGTGACTGAACATAGACAATTAAGACATCTATCTTAAGGATCTGTAGCAATATTTTGTAACATAATTTTCATTGCATTATGGAGTGATCAGTATAAATTAATTATTCACAAGTTAAAATTGACATTTCCAAAATTTTATGAGTGTTAAATAATTTATCTCATGGTATTACTTGTCACCTGTACAAATTATTTCTACATTGTAGCAACAATAAACTTTATAAATAATTAAATATCATTTCATCTAATGATACAAGTGCTTGTTTTTAACAGGAAACTATTACAATGAAGAAACAAATTAGTATAATTCATGAGCATAGTTACACTAATTTTATCAAAATCTTTGAAAAAGAACTTCCACCATTTACTTTGCAATGGTGATCTCTTAATATTTTGACTCTGGTCCATCACAACACCAGATTTTTAGAGAATGAATACATAAACTTTCTATCATTAATATTTCCCTTACTGATATATCTTTAAACTGACTCTGGTCTTCACTTTTGCTAACAGAGTCTCCTCTTCTTTGGCTATAAAATTGAGCCTCACACAACAATCAGTGAGGCTATAATGTTTCATAATCCTTACTAGAATTACTTGCTCCAAGAATAGCCATTCTACAATATCTCTTATAGACAGGAATATCTGATATACGGCACTTTTTCCTCTTAAGATTATGGAGCAGTCCCTGACTGCAGTTGCTGTCTTCATATAGGATGCTCTCCTTCAATATGCCAGCAAGGATTCGAGTTGCCTGGTTCTAAGCTCAACCAAGGAAGTTCATGGACAAACTTGTAATTCAGTATTTATGGTGAAGAATTCTGCATTTACATTTACAATCTCTGAAAGAAAGCCTGCCTGGCCATAATGGATCCCAAAATATGTTTTCAACTTAAAGAAAACATTTGAAAATTAGCCAAATTACATAGATGCAATAACTTAGCAAAATCTGAAAATACAGTGTTTCTGTTTATAATCCTCTAAGAGAAGACCTTTAAATTTATATGTTGATGTGTCTTTCTCTATAAAGCTGTAGTTTATTACATGTAAACTTATTTATAAAAATATAAAAATTAAGTTGCAAATTTCTAGATTTCTTAATGAAATAATATTAGTAAAAGTTAAATTTGGAATTTTCAAATCTGAGGTGTTGGGTTTAAGGCTAGATTTTTACAAGTGTAAGAAGTTGGTCATATTATGCCTAGTTATAGCATATCGGTTTTGAAATAGTAAGCATCCATCTCTTTATGGGAATTGAAGAGAACTATATTAAACAAAGAAGACACTATATACCACAGAACTAATGGGAAAAAAGATCACCTAAGGTGCAGTTCTAAAAAATCAGGGTAAATGGAAATGATATGTTGAATCTCTCCTCCTAGACTGCCAAGTCTATTTTTAAATAAAACATTCTTTTGGGGGGAGCTGGTACCCAGGGCCCCAAAACAACAAAAATGTTTTCAAAATGATGATGACAAAAATATTTAAATGTGCCTGACACAATGTATGTATGTATGTATGCATGTATTGTGATAGGAGCTGTATGAACCCCCAATAAAATGTTTTTTAAAGGAAGCATGCTTAGAAAAAAGAGTATAACATTTGACAAAAACAATACTCTTTTGCCCAGTTAGCCTTAATTTGTATTATAGTAACGAATGGTTTCTAGTGCCTTATGATTTTCAGTATTATTCCCCATTTGACATTTTACTTTGTTTCCATAATCTTATGGATTCAATATTGCTATCATTTATTCAATAATATTGAAATGAAGAAATGCCAAGTGATTACCTGAGGTCACATATTATTAGATAACAAATTCACACCCAAACTGTCTTTTTTACAGAATTTTACTAATTTACATTGAACAAGTAATTACAAGCTCAACTAGAAGTGGAAAGGTTGATGGCTCAGACATCCTCAGAGGACGCCAGGCTTGGCGACCTCCCTCTGAAAGATAACTGTCTTTGCAACCGCAGGGAGAAGTGGCTCTCTAAGTACAGACGGATGCTATGAGTCAGAATCTATCTTACAACAATGAACACCACCACCAAGAGATTAAAAAATGAAATGTAATGCATCATCATTGAAGGTATAATGTGGGGTTATAATGGTAAGAAGGGTAGAGTAAAATTCAGATACATTTAGTCTTTAGTATGTATTAAATGTGATGGAATATAATAGAAAATTGTTTGATTTAGAACATAGGTGTCAGCGATTTTAGAGAAGTAGCAGATTATACATTTTACATAGCCATGATGCAAGTGGAAAGTCCATTGAACCTTGGAAATTGTTAAGAAATTGATTAATGTGGGAGGGTTAGGCACTATTTTAATTGTGTAGCACATATTTATTTCCTGTGAAGACACAAATTCATGTGAGTTCCAATGTTCTAGGTGAGGGATCCATTTGAAATTCAAAACATAACAATGTAATTTTAAATGTTATGATACTGTGAAGCTAAAACAAGTGTATGCAATTTGCTAAAATATGTATCGTATAAAAACATAAATAATGAGCAGTATTTTAAAATACTAACAGAAAAAAAGAATACTAACAGAAGTGCCACAGATAATGAATACTAATAGATAATATAAGGCTATCTATGACTCTTTTTTAAAAAAAAAATTTTATTATTTTTAAAATTTTTTTTATGGGCATAACTGCCCTGGTGGGAGTAGGAGGCCCAGCCTTGCTCCTGAAGAGCTGCTGCTGGATTTGAACTGTTAGCCCTGTGGGCTGCAGTCCCACACACAACCACTACACCACCGGGGCTCAGCCTATCTATGACTTTTAACTGTATTTTGTCTTACTAATGCCAGAAGCACTTTTGGCTTTCTCATTCACATTATACTTGCCTTCCACATAGATAACAAAACAGACTGGCAACTTGTTCAAAAATACTGGCTATGAGAAATGACATGTTAAATCTACCAAATGAATGACTGTACACAAATCAAAAAACTGAATATAAAGAGAAATAATTGAAAATAGTCAGTAACTACAATAGCATCTCTGGGAGTGATTTTTTTTGCATTTACCTCAAAAATATTGTCTGTTCATTTAGTAATAGCTTCAAATGGTTTAAGTTCTAAGCATCTTAGAATGCATATGTATTTGCCTAATGCAACTTGTCTTTTGATCACTTGAAGGTGGCTTCCTTGAACAATGCTTTTGAATACGAAGCAAGAAAAAACTCATTGGCAAGCTCAAACTTTTCTCCATTTTCATGATGCTACGTATCGGTCCAGTTCTGAGGAACCGGGTTTTCTTAACATTGAGTTGTACTCCATGCTGAAGGCTACAACCCTTCATCTTCATCAGCAAGTGGGTCAAGTTCTCCTCACTTTCAGGAAGCAGATATCTGTATTTTGCATTTCAAAGGCTGTTAATCAGCCTTCCTCTAATCCTGATGCAGATACTTCTCCATATAATTCAGATGTTATGATGATTTACTCAACAAGCAGACTGAATAAATACAGAGAGAACATACAATCCTGATGTACACATTTCCAGACTTTAAACTTTGCTGCATTCCTTGTTCTCTTTGCTCTACTGTCTCGGGATCCATGCACAGGATCTGCATAAGCACAATCAAATGTTCGGAAATTTCCACTATCCCCAAAGTTTTCTATAGATTGCTATAATCCACACAGATGCATTCTTTGGCATAGTCATTAAAACAAGTAAAGATTTTTCAGGTATCATCGACTTTCAGTCAAAGTCTATGTGATTCAGCAATTTTATCCATAGTTTTCTGAATCTGACCTGGAACTGTGGCATATGTACTGTGTCAATGTGTCAATGTATTCCTGCAACCACTGTTGAATGATCACCAGCAAAATTTTACTTGCATGTGGTGTTAATGATATTTTCCTAGCATAGGCGAATGAGTGCATCCAGTGTTTTCTGAGCTTTTTGAAACATTTCAAATGGCATTTCATTGATTGCTTCTTCATTGAAAATACCTCCAAGTCGAATACACAAATATCAAATTGAGAAGATATGATGGGAACAATCAATAGCAGCAGCTAAAACCAGGTCAAGGGATGAATGTGGGGGAAAAAAAACCATGAGATACTTATGTATACATTCAGATTGAAGCTCAAGAAAACTAAAATGAGTCTACAAGAGGCAAAATACGATGTTGAATATGACCAACATGAATTTTGTGACGATCTTAAGAACAGACTTGGAGCATTGAATACGAATGGCAAAATGCCTGATAAACCATGGGATGACATCAATGAGATCGTATGTGAAGAAACCAAAATTAAAAAAGAACGAAAGAGTAGCACATTTATGTCAGAGATAATCTGAAATTTACTCTTAATTACAGAGTAACTAAGAGAAACAGAACAAATGATAAGTCAAATACCTGAATGGAAAACACCAGAGGGAAACTTGAGGATACAAAGTAAAATATTATGATGAAATGTGCAAAGACCTATATTTATTAAACCAAAGAGAAATACATGCTCAGTGTATACTACACTGAAAGAAAAGAAGAAGTAAAATGTCAAGCCTTGAGTTGCATTATTGAAAGTTTCTTTGGGAATAATATAGAACAATGTAAGAAGCAATAAAATATGATGGATAGAATACAGAGTCACTGTACCAAAAAAATTCATTCGATTTTCAAGCTTTCAACAGGTAGTATTTGATCAAGAACCAATGTTAATGAAGAAAACAATTCAAACTGAACCATTGGTGTTAGTTCAAAACAAGACACAATGAAAATTTTCCAAAAAATTGAGCTAAGGCATAAAGAAAATTCAAGATATGCCTCACAATTGTTATAGCAACATATTGAATAAATTATAGTAGTAGAACTTCTGAGAGGTATAAAGTCATTATTTAGAAGTGTTACACTCATGAAATGGATCACATTAGATAAATATGAAGATATATTAGTAAATACAATTATTCAAGAATCATATATTATTTGCTAGAATAGCTAATTTTATATATAAATTAATAAAGATATATGTAGTCGTTTATTATTTTTGTCATAATACTAAATATTTTGTCTTAATCTGGTTCAGTCATAAATGTACTCCTACCAGAAATTCATAAGAAATACATAAAGATTAAAAAATACATCATGTTTTGCTCTTTATTTTCCAGATTCAATGTAAAAGCATTACTTGTTGCCATTTTACAACTTTAATATGAGTTAATAAAGATAAAAGGTAAAATTCTAAGGCAAAATCATTACTTATGAAAATATTGTCATCAGATAAATAAATTGATCTACAGCTAATCCTCAGAACAATCAATTGACATTTATGATCATTTTCCTTATCTTAACTTAGAGACAACTTTCATACCAAAAACAAGTTACTATCATGAATTCATTTTAACAACCTTAAGAATAGGGCTGAGCCCCGGTGGCGTAGTGGTTGTGCGCGGAACTGCGGCCCACTGGGACGGAGGTTCAATTCCAGCAGTGGGGCTGGGCCTCCTACTCCCACCACCGGAGGGCCGTGATGCCCCAAAAAAACAAAACAAACAAACAAACAAAAAAAGAATAACTTGGACCTATTATACATTTAGTTGATATAATTATATCAAGTACATACTTTAATCTCTATTGCATTTTATAAAGAATTTGTATTCATACTGAGAAAATATATGGTGCTACATATGTTGAAAAATTGACAAAAGAAACAATTGTATTTATAAAGCTAGAGTTTAGCCGTGCCAGGTATTGAGTATCATTTGTTTGCAATAAGATTCACAGTGATAAACTCAAGTGACTTGAGAAGAGAGGACTACCATTTAAAAGACTGGTTAATACCTATACTGAAGAAATGACAATTCCAAGCTATAGATAGTTCATAAATACTTTATTTTTTGGAACACAAATTGACCTCTGACATAATAATAGCACAATCTGTCCATTATCAAAGGAGTTATTGGGGAGCTGTTTGACCAATAGTGGACTACTAACTATAAGGTCCAGGGTTCAAAACAGGCAGGTGTTCACTGGGAGAATAATAAATAAGGCTGTCTGCACCCACAAAGATTAAGAGCATTTGGAATTATCATAAATGAGAATCAATTAAGTGGCAGTGGGTTTAAACTTTCTTGCTTTTGTCAAGTTGAATTTTACAGTTGGTAACTTACGACTTATCCTACTATTTTCATATTTCACTATAGGATACAGCATATGTAGGAACATTTTCCATTATTACATACTTTTAATATCCCTGAAAATATTTCAGAAAGCTGAAGAAATTCTGGGAATACCAATTCCTCTATGCCAGGAAATCAGGAAGAAAGCAACTTGACCAACTGATTAAAAGATCCATATTTGTGCCCATTTCAAAGAAAGGTGACACAAAGAAATGGTCAAACTATAAAACAATATCAATGACATCACACACAAGAGGAATTTTGCATACAATCACCCAACAACAGTTGCAGCAGTACATTAACAGAAAACTATCAGAAGCTCAGGCTGGATTCAGAAGATGATGTTAAACAAGGGATATCATTGCTAATGTCAGATGGCTCTTGGTCCAAGGCAGAGAATACCAGAAAGATGTTTACTTATTATCCATTGACTATGCCAAGGCATTTGACAGTGTGGATCATAATAAACTATGAATTACCTTGAGAACAGGAATTCCAGAATACTTCATTGTGTTCATTCACATCTTTTAGATGAATGGAGAGACAGTTGAGTGCAAAGAATAAAGTAATATGACATGGTTTAAAATCAAGAAAGGTGTGTCTCAGGGCTGCATCCTCTTAACATGCCATTCAATCTCTATGCTGAGCAAGTAATCAGAGAAGCTGGACGGTAAAGAAGGATATGGCATCAGGATTGGGGAAAGCTCATTAGCAGCATGTAGTATGCAATGCCATGACCTTGTTTGCTGAAAGGGAGGAGGAATTGCAGTACTAACTGATGATGATCAAGGATCGTAGCCTTAGTGTGGATTGCAATTCAATATAATGAAAACCAAAATTCTCACAACTCAACCAATAGGTAGCATCATGGTGACTGGAGAAAAGGTTGATGTCAAGGATTTTGTCATAACTGGATCCACAGTCAATGCTCCTGGGAGCAGCAGTCAAGAGCTCAAAAGCCATGTCACATCAGGCAAGTGTGTTGCACAAGAGAACTTTAGCGTATTGATGAGCAAGTGTGTTCCTTCGAGGACTGCGATGCATCTGAGCCAAGTCTGCTTTCATCCATTAGATAATATGCATGTAAAATTTGGATGCTGAATAAGGAAGACAGTAGAAAAATGGATGCATTTGGATTGTGGGGCTGGAGAAAAGTATTGCAAGTACCATAGATTACTAAAAGGAAAGCCACATCTGTATTACCTGAAGGCCAGAGTTCTTCACAGATGAACGGATGGCAAGATTTCATCAGACATTTTGGACACATTGTCAGGAAAGCAGTTCCTGAAGTAGGATCTTACGTTTGATAAAGTAGAGGGGCAACGTAAAAGAGGAAACCCCTTACGGAGATAGACTGAAAGTGTGGCTGCATCAATAAGTCGGACATGGGAACTACAGTGAAAATGGTGGGTTGAGCCCCGGTGGCGCAGTGGTTGTGCTGTGGCCCACTAGGACGGAGGTTCAATTCCAGCAGAGGGGCTGGATCTCCTACTCCCACCACCGGAGAGCAGTGATGCCCAAAAAAAAAAAAAAAAAGAAAGAAAAAATGGTGCAGGTCTGTGCAGCGTTTCCTTCTGTTCTGCATGGGGCTACGGTGAGTGATGGCCCACTCCATGGCATCCAGCAGCAACAACAGCGAACTTTTACAATGGCAAGTTTTGCTTTGTCTGAACTAAGTGTCTACTCATTGACCTATCTGCTAAGAATCCATTTACAAACTACTTGTATAAGAATGGGACTCTACGAGACTTTCCTCTATATTTAATTTTACAAATAGAAACTTTACTGGCTTTTAAAGTTGTACTTCAACTTCTCTGTCTCCTGATATTTGTAGTTCACCACTATATTGTCCATTAAAACCAGGGAGAAGAGATCCAGTGCTCTAATATGTTCATGTGTTTATGGAAGTTATGTCAAGTGCAGTACTATTGTCAGGCGACATTGAGTGCATTCTGATGCACAGCAGTCCTGTGTGTTACAACTGAATAAAACACGGCCAGGCCGTGCATCATGCTCACATTTTTTAAGCTTAAGCTCATTTTTGCAGCCACGTGTCAAACCATCTCCTTGAGGGCCTTTCTCAAGGGACTTCATCCTGATCACCTGCCCAAAGCACATAAGAAAAAACATCCCTATCCTCTCTTCTCAACCACTTTTCTGCCTGTTTGTCATACTGTGGTGACTTGTGAAATGGTGTGAGGTTCAAAGCTATGTTACTGGTATTTCAAATATGAATACAGTCACCCAAAGTGAACATGTTTGAATGGAGCTTTCAGACCAAGAATGGACAATGAAGAAGGACACAGTTCCCCACCTAGCTGGAAGTAATCACTGAAAAACTAATTCATGGCTTTGACACATTTTCAGATACTAAAGTCTAATGAATGGAATCAGAACCTTGTGAGAGGCACTTCAGAGAGTGAGATTCTAGGGTCAGAGTGAACCTGAAACTGGATTGAAACTGAAACTGGTTTTCAGAATGGCATTGACCATGGTTAGATGAGTGGAATAGAGCCTGTGGAAAGGGAGACTTTGGGATCTTCATTTGCTGGTGGGGCATGAATCAAGATAAGAAGAAATAGCAATAAAAATCTGCTTAACAATATTCTTAACAATAAGAATATGAAATTTTTGAAATAAATAATGTATGAAAGAATATTGGAAATGGTAAAAACTGAAATGCAATGCTAACAATCAATATCCTAGGCATTAGTAAGCTGAAATGGACTGGTGTAGGGCGTTTTGAATCAGAAAGATGCATGGTTTACTGGACCCAGAATGAAAAAATCAAAATGAACGGTGTGGCATTCACTGTCAGAAAGGGCATTTCAAAAAAATAAAAGAAAGAAAGAAAGAAAGTACATTTCAAAATCAATTGAAGCACACTGCTGTTTGTTATAATATTACACAAAACTGCCTACAAGGAAACCCCATTCATAAAACTATTATTCAGAGTTATGTACCAACACAAAAGCTAATGATGAAGTAATTAAAGAATTCTACCACTCACTTCTTATTGAAATTAATTAATTATACAATCATGATGCATTCAAACTGTTACCTATTAGAATGGAAAATTTAGAAAAAAGAGGAAAAATCAGTAGTAATATATGCTCTTGGTGGTGTAAATAATGCTGAAGATCACATGATAGAATTTTATAAGCCCAATGACTTGTTCATAGCAAATACCTTTTTAAAAATAACATAGAAGATGACTATAAACATGGATTTCTCCAGGTAGAATTCACTGAAATACAGTTGGCTAAATCAGTGGATTATACGCTGGAGAAACTCTAATTCAGCAGCTGAAATCCAGCAAGGATCAGATTGTAGAAAATTGCTCATATGCAAGCTAGGGGGGAAGCTGAAGAAAATTAAAACAAGCCCGCAAGAACCAACATGAAATGTTGAGTCTATTCCACTTGAATTTAGGGAAAATCTCAAGAACAGATTTAACATATTGAATACTCACAACAGAAATTCCATGAGCTGTGGAAGAAAATCAAACATGAAGGAAGCAGAAGGTCATTAAAAAGAAAAGAAAGGAAAAAAATGATGTGTGTAGCAGAAGAGTCTCTTCTTCAGAAAAGACTCTGAAACTTGCTTTTAATCTTAGAGCTGCTAAAGAAAATGAAGCAAAAGATGAAGTCAATGAGCTGAAAAGAAAATTTCACAGGACAGCTCAAAAATTTAAAGCCAAATATTATAACAACATGTGCAAGGATATAGAATTAACAAAACAAAAGGAATAACATATTCAGGATATCTGAAACTCAAGGAAAAAAATCAAGCCTGAGTAGCAATCATGAATTCTTCTAAAGAAAAATATTTAAGGATGCAGGGAGTATTGAAAGAAGATAGAAAGAATGTGAATGAAAGGGAGTGCAGAGTAAAGACCCCAAGTCCATCTGCAGACAATTGAACATTTGACACATCCCCTTCTCAAGTAAGCCAATCAGAGTACAGAAGAGCACACCGAACTTCCCTCTAATTGTTTCACCCACTATCATGACCCCAATTCTACCTTACAAATCTGGTTACAATAGAGGATGCTATAGGTATAGGTAAGAGCTGGAAACACAGGGAATCCAAGACAGCTACATCCCTCAGAACCAATAACAAGAGCAGAAGTAACAGGAGGGGAAGGGGAAAGTGAGGGGAGAAGGGGAACCCCATCACAATGATCCACCTATAACCCCCTCCCAGGGAGACAGACAACCGAAAACTGGGTGAAGGGAGACATCAATCAGTGTAAAACATTAAATAATAATAATTTATAAATTATCAAAAGTTCATAAAGGAGAGAGAGAGGATTGGGGAGTGTGGAACTGAAGGCCTGATACCAAGGACTCAAGTAGAAGAAAATTGTGTTGAAAATTATGATGACAACAAATGTACAGATGTGCTTGATGCAATGGATGGATGGGTGGATTATGATAAGAGCTGTATGAGCCCCAATACAATTATTTTTAAAAAAGAAAAGAAACAGATCACAAACAAATGTTTGCTTCCCTATGTTCATTGCAGGGAAGTTCACAGGTGGAAACAGCCTAAATTCCCACCATCAGAAGAGTGGCTAAAAACAAACCAAAAGAAACCTCTGATATAAACACAATGGAAGAAGACACAGTGATGAAAGTAGGGAGCACCTCATGACATGGAGTGATCTGGAAGACGTTATGTTGAGTGAAGTTAGTCAAGCACAAAAGGACAAACACTGTACGAGTCCACTGCCGTCGAGAAAAGCTGTAGAATGGGCACAACTTCAGACTTGGAAAGCACCCAGTGCTGGCTGGGTGGCTGGGGGTGGGGTGCGGTGGGCAAACAATTGACTGAGGATTGTACAGCTTATAACGAACCATACACCATCTGTTTTAAGTAAGTACAGTGTAGATCACTTGGTCCCAGGGCTCCTCAACCTCAGCTAAGTCC
The DNA here is from genome assembly GCA_004026705.1 of Nesogale talazaci. Lineage (NCBI taxonomy): Eukaryota > Metazoa > Chordata > Mammalia > Afrosoricida > Tenrecidae > Nesogale > Nesogale talazaci. The sequence continues at coordinate 2,955 of PVJH01002610.1, read as the reverse complement.
AAAAGGCCACAGAAAGGGGGATGGAAATGTTGTCTGCTGGGTGGTGGCCTGGGGATCTGTGGTGGGATCTTCCAGAAAGAGTGGAGGCCCTGACAGAGGGATGAGGCTTACTGAGAGGAGGGGAAGCACATGAGAGGGGAGAAGGGAGGTTACATTTGGGGAAGCAGAGGTGCATGGCTGTTGGTGAAAGGGGAAGGTCACCTGACTGACTTCCAGGTGCATGGAGATGTGACTGAGGATGCTTTGGGGGACCCTAGGTATGGAGTGTCTTTGGTGGTGTGCAGCAGGTAGACAGCATTGAACTGGGGCATCTGGCAATACCCTGGGATCCCAAGCCAGGTTCCATGTTGGGACACTGAGTCCTGGATCTTCCAGGCATACCACATGTTCCAGAGGCTGCGTTGATGCAATCCCATGCTGGAACTTCACTGGGTAATATACACTCCACCTCAGACCCACTTGTAAACATATACCAAGAGTGGTGTTCTGTGGGTTGGCACAAAAACAAGGTCTTACTACATCAATGCCCTCTATGCCGTATTAAGTTATACGTTACTCTGGCAATCCTGTGATAGATTCTCTGCTTTATTTTGTATATGCTTGTTTATAGCAGAGTGTAGCTCAGAGGGACTAGACCCCTTGGGGTCACCCTCTTGAAGATGTGCTATTTGTTTTCCTGTTTTTGATAAATGAAACCCAGGATTGATGAGCCTATAAGGCCAGCAAAGGTTTTGGGAGGGTGGTGCTGTGGGCAGTGGTGGGGGAGGGGAGGGGGGAGTTGAGACAAAAGGGAGATGATATCAAGGAAACCAGGAAGGAAAAGTGTGTTTGGAGACTGATTATGGTAGAAATCGTACAATTCTATTTGACATGCTAGAACTATGGTATGATATAATAGATGCGTTAACTCCCAAGTAATAACTAAGTAAATGAAAAGAAAAAAAACAGAAGTGGGTTTGGGACTTGCACTAAATCCCAGATCCAATTTAAAAACAATTAGTTTTTACATCATGAACCGGCTTGATTCTCGCCCTCAGGAAGGGACCATAGAAGACACGGGTGTCAGTCTATCAGATAAATAGAGCATGGGGTCTTAAAGGCTTGTGTCCAAAGAAGCTGCCATATAAATGAGATGTCAAGTGAATCCACATAGAAGAAGCACACAGTCATCAGTCACCCAAGAATTGTAAATCATATAACCCTAAATCGAAGTTGGGACTAGTACCAGACCGAATTGTGAGAATTCTATGTGCAGAAGGTGATGGATGACCCCAAGGTTCATTGTTAGAACTACAGACAAAATAAATCTCCTGAGACATCTCCCTATCTGAAATTGAGATGGGAGCAAAATGGTCACTAAACAGAGTGCTTGGGAGAAATGAGTATGGAAAATCAAAGGCATAAATCTGACATGGATAGTTAAAAGTTTGTCAGTAGAACCCCTCATCACTATGGTGCATGCTAGATCTGATCTGGTTTAAAAAAAATCTGCATTTTTGGTGTGTCTTGTTCAGTTTGGTTTTTGTTCGCTAATAGTAGAGTGTATCTCAGAGGTGTTACCTCAGTGGAGGTCACACTCTTGAAGCTGTGTTATCTGCCTTTCCATTACTTTGGTATATGAAACCCAAGATTGATGGTCAGCAAGTAGAAAAGAGTTTCAGGAGGAGTGGGGAAGACTGATGATGGCGGGGTAAAAGGGAGATGATGTCAAGGAGTGCATTTAGAGAAATAATTTCTAGACACTGCTGTGGTAGTAATTGTACAATTCCACTTGACAGGATTGAACTACGGAATGATATGAAATACGTTCTCAACAAAAGATTTTATAAAAGAATGCATTTGAATTGTGTCCTTGGTGAAGAATAACAATTGTGTTGGTGGTTCATAATATCCAAGTACCAAAGACTCCTGGAAGAATAAGCCTGAAGAACAAAAGGAGTGCTGCTTAGAGGTATGGGTGACAAGACTTCATTTCTATCATTTTCTATCATTTACTATCATCTTCATCGTCTAGCTATCATGTTCTCAGAAGAAACCTAGAGCAGTGGTTCTCAACCTTCCAATTGCCATTACCCTAAAATACAGTTCCTTATGTGTGGTGATGCTCCTAACCATAAAATTATTTTTGTTTCTACTTGACAGCTGTAATTTTTCCACTGTTATGAATAGCGCAACCTCGTGAAAGGGTTATTTGATCCTACTATGCTGGAAAATGGCATCCTGGTTGATAAAGGAGCAGTGAAAAGAGGAAGACACTCAACAAGACGGACTGATATAGTGGTTGCAACCATGTACTGAAACACGGGACAATGTGTATGAGTTGGAATTAACTCAATGGCACCTAACAATTACAACATGCTTTCTTCTATGAAGGTTTCTGGCTGTGCTTGCTAAGACATATTTAATTGTTATCACAATCTATGTTATATTGAATAATTTCAATGAAACCATAATTTGCAGGTAAAACTGATTTATTTTATTAATTATTCAGTTTTCATAAGCAATATTTCAAAGAAGCAGCTTATATCAGATATACGTTAGTCCTGAAAGTGACATTTTTGCTTCTTAACACTTTGAAGAGCTCTTTTCCATAGATACCCCAATGCAATACATCATTCCATTTTTTACTGCTGCTTTTAGGAACATTGATTGCAGATCAAAGCAGAATAATGTCCCTGATCATTTATCTTTTCAATTTAGCTTATGCTGTTCATTGGTCCATTTTTGAGAATTTTGTAGCCAACACTGTCATTTGCAACTAAGATTTTCCTTTTATTTTTCTTATTCGTTGTCCAGTGTCTGGACAATTGGCTGATCGATATTCAAGAGCAAGTACCCGAGTATCTTAGGATAAAACTTTTGTTATTTTCCTTCTTTTTAATAACCTCTTGCTTTTATCATGTGTGATGTCATCCACAATTGTCTAGTTTTCATTGGTTAATGTTCAGCGTAGAA